>ML364770.1:11720-25738 GCA_005239505.1 Nicotiana paniculata | reverse complement strand
CTATAATATATATATATATATATATATATATATATTATAGCTCGGCCCGGTTCAGCCCGGTTAAACCCGAACCCAGATGGGCCCACTCAAACCCAGAAAATCGCAACCCGCTAACAGCCCGGAACCCCAGCCCACTAACAGCCCGGAACAATAACTGAACGGGTCCATGTCCATGTCCAGCCCAAAACAGCCCCCCATTAAACACCTATACTTGATAATACACATCCTAATTATCGATACAGAACAAGAAAAAACACTACAAATAACAAATAATTTTCTTTATAAAAAGTAAATAAAAAAACCCCACAGGACAAAACATATGTTTTAGCAGGAAAGAGTTAGTATCTGAAAAGTTCTTTTGACAATTCAAAAACTAAACAGTAAAAGTTTTAACAACTAGGTGTCATATCAAATAACTAAGTAAATAACTTTTTTTAACTAATTATTTTTAGCTAGCGTTATATTTGATTGAAACTTAAAAAAGAGTTTTTGAAATTGTGTTGAAAAATAATTTTGAAAGTTAAAGTTGTATTTGGACATGTATTTTATTTGAAGAAAGGTTGAAGTTTTGTGAGTGGAAGAAAAAATTACATTCAAAAACTACCCAAAATAAGTTTTTGGGAACTAAAAAATTTTAACTTTTTTTTTTCAAAACATGATCAGATTTCATAAATATATAATTTTTAAAAAAAAAATTTAAAAGATAAAACTAAAATCTATAGCCAAACCGGAGCTCAAAGTGAAGATAAAATTTCTTGTCTTTTATAACAATAAGGATAGATAAAGCCAATGTAAATTATTTAAGAAAGATAAGAAAGGAGGATTACATAATAATGACAAATTAGACAATTTACTACAAAATCTTAAAAGCTTGATTTGATTAGGATTAATATAGCAGAATATAGAATTGATTAGTCATTTTCTAAATAAAACAGAGGCAAAGAGACAAATCACCCCGCAGTGGCTGTGACTATAATTTGTACAAAAAATGGAAAAAGTTATTGACGTATGGTTGGTGGCCTGAAAACGCTCTATCACTTTGTTTGAGTAGGTACAAAAATCCCAAGCTAACATGTCCAATCCAACTCTGAAAAGAGCTGACATTGTACATTATGCTATAGAATCCAAGGCAATCCATTACCCAAAACACCTTTGCATCTATCGAGGGAGAAAATCCAAGTATATCCCTTTACTATTGAAAATAATTTATATTTAACTTTCGTTACACTTTTCGTCTAAACTTATTCTTACTGTCCAAGCAGCTTTTACCCGACAGGATCGGGATCGATATCCACAGGAAGTTATGCAATGGGAGTCGAATTTCTATTTGATTTAGTGGTGTTTTATGTTCTTAATTATTCTTCTCAACATGATTTGGTTTTGAATCTATTCTAAGGTTGAGTCTAAAAAGTAATATTATCTAACTAACTACAATATTTTTGTGGATTTTTATCAAATGTTTAAAGGCACTAAAGTTGCAAGTTACTCCTAGGCAAGTGACTAACGGGATCTAAAATCTAGGATAAGCTTGTGAATTATGGGTAAATGAAATAACCTCATACTAAATTACTCACCCCATACCTCTCGATAATTTGGGTGACTTTGCCCTAATTTGCTTTCTCAAGCCCAATTAGGTGTTGTATCAAATCAAATGAAATGGCTCAAGTCGGGTATTACTATCTCTAGTTTCTACCCTTTTATTTTCACCCAATACTTTTTTAGCCTATTTACCTAGACTTGGGTCAGCTCTCTCAAGAATAACCCTAGTCAAAAAGGCATAAACTAGTATTTGCAACCATTAATTCAGTCAATGAAGCATGAAATAGACTAAAAGTCATACACTCAATCATAAATTCATCCTAAAATAGAAGATCCATTAGTTGCCCACACTAGGGTTGGGTCACAACCCTAGCTTGAGGGTCTAGCTACTCATTATCATGCAAGAACCTAAAATAAAAAATGAAATTAAACACATAAATGTTGATTACAAGAAGAAAATCTAAGAAGTATGGTAGAATCTAAGCTAAAATTACTCAAAATAGAATAAAAACACTATTCACGAGCTCACTCTATTGAATGATAACCTAAAAATGAGAAAAAGTTATATTTATACTAAGCTGAAAATACTGGACAAAATTGCCCATACGGAGATTTCGCTCCCAGCAGAATTCTAAGAACTCTAGCGGATTGGCTTCCGCTGCAGTGAAATATCACCCGATGCAGCATTTCTGGACCTGGGTACTTTCTGCATCTCTATTCCTCCCCCAGCAGAATTTCATAGCGCAGCAGCGGATTCCAAAAGCACGGCAGCGTAATAATACCGCTGACCACGTTATTATGAATAACCTCAGGTTGGCAAGTCTCTGATCTTAGAAATCCGCTCCCAACGAATTTCTGAACGCTGTAGTGGTGAGTTGGGTCTCAAAAGCAGAGTCTACTAAAATTTGCACCGGGACAGCGGATGGAATTCCGCTGCAGCGGAATATTGGCGTGGACAACGCTTCTACTGGGTTCTGGGCGAGTGCAAGTTCTGCTCCTCTTTGAGTTAGTTTTAGTCAACAACTTCAATTCAACTCAATCTTGCAATTTAAACAACTTGCATCAAATTTCGGGAGTATCTTTATGAAATTTTGCCTCAAAACCTAAGAAAACGAGAGTAAATAATAGGTACAAATCCCTAGTTATCAACTCCCCCAAACTTAAGTCTTTGCTTATCCTCAAGCAAAACAAGATAGCTCCCACCTCCGTAAACAAAAGAGAAAGTATTTCAGCTGTTCAAATATGACTTCATCAAGCTTCAGTTGGGACTAACAATTACCCTAAACACAAATGCATTATTGATAAGATTATGCAATGACTTTCTTAGTTTTCTAGATCTAATGTGACACCAAAGCTTCAAGAGTTGACTCAATTTGTCAAGAGTTTCTCCCTGCCACCTAAATCACTGTGGATCATAAACTCTTTCTCCTTTACTCTCCATAGGCTCACTTCACTGAATATAATGCATTCTCAGAATTGGGACCATCAAAGGGTGCTCTCGTCACTCTCAATATAATGCCATAAGTTCGGCTTTAAGTACCGTAGGCTTGCCCCTTGTGTAAATCACCACTAATTAAAGCTCACTCAACTTGAGATCCTATAGGACTTTAATGAGATGTAATGAAGGCTTTTTGGATCAAATTTGGACAGGATGAACTATTATAGAACATCTATCCTTAAGAACTCCCTTTTCTTTTACTCTTTGAGTCTTAATCTCTTCCTTGGGGGACTTAGAGAGACTCATTGTCACTCTTTCTTTTACTTGAAGCTCATTTTTCTCCCTTTTTTCTTTCTTTTTCATCTTTTCAAGCCTTTTCAATTTTGCTTTATTGACTCATTTCAATTCTTTGCTTTTCTTTTTGCCTTGCTTTGAAATTCACCCTTTTCATTGGATTTTCTTTTCATGACAATTCCTTTCATCACTATGAATTTCCTCATCTCACCCCCAAACTTGTGATTTTTGACTATTTTTCATCATGAGTGCTCAAGGAAAGAATGGGTGCCAAGAGAGAGTCACTAGAGAATGGATGAAGGTTTGTAATGTGGTTTTTGAACAAATAGGCTCGGATCAAAAGGGGTTGACTAAGGATCTTGTATTGGTAGGCTATAGAAGTCTTTTAATATCAACAGGGAATCAAGGAGAGCCTATGATCATTTCACAAGTCGAGCTCACTTAAGATTTTGCCTAGAAAAATACTTGGGGCAAGTTCTAGACTTTCAGGCACGGCACTCGGGATATGCAATTCAAACCTCACCACTCAAACCTCAGGATCATTAAAGAGCATAGAGTCAAGAGCCCACAACAACCTCGGTTTAGATTGAACACTCTCATATGGCTATAAACACCACCTGACAATAGTTTTTAGTCAACTCAAGACTCTAAGGGTCACAACTAGAACTAGACTCATTTGTAACTTGTCTCTAACCATGAGGTTAAAGGTAAGTATGTTGGTGCCAAGTGAATCTTATTCGAGTCACATTTATTCATTACTTACCAAAACAAAGGAAAACCAAAACCAAAACCAAAAAAGAACAAAAACGGACTCAATCCCTTAAGAAGGTCGTCACACCGTCCGTCGTAGGGAAGAGACACCCGGTTCACACATTTCCACCCTTGGAAAGAAGCGAGGCCTTAAGAAAACCTGGGGCTTATTGACAACACAAAAAGTAAAGAAGAAGGTATAAATTCAAAAAGAAGTTAACTATGAATGGAAAAGCTAAAAAGGTTATAAAGTAGCAATACGAAAAGTAGAAATAAATATGTACAATAGGGGATTAAGACGAATATATATTAAGAGGGGACTGAATATATATATGAGAAGGGAAACCAAATATATACATACCAAAAGTAAAACAAACTAAATGTACGGAAATGCAAATAAGGAAAAGAAAAATAGTATCAGCAGTTATTACAGCCCAAAAGAAAATGACAAAGTGTCTGAATCACCAACTAGAAGCCACCCCCTCCAATAAGAATTAGAATTGCCCTCAATGCTAGATGCCCAAAAGTATATAACAGGGGAAAAATGGTGATAGAGAGTAAAGGAAAACTCCTTCTGGTGCCTCTGTCCGCATGGGGTCAGGATCATCTGTAGATGAAGGCACAATGATAGTGGATGGAGCAGGTTCCTGTGGAAGTGAAGAGGTCTGCCCATCTGGATCCTCAAGCTGGATCTCCATATCATCAGTCCTCGGGATGACTCCTATGCGAACTGGGGCCTAGGTGAGCTCCGGCTCCTCAACTTGTGCAGCCTGGTCAGTGGGTGTGGGATCCCTATCAACAAATCAAGGTGGATGTTCCCCGCTGTGGTAAGCTTCGCGACCTCCTTCTTCATATCATCCTGGGACTTCTTCATTTTCTTCAGAGATTTGCCCAAATAATGAATCTCCTTTCCATGCTTGCCTAGGTCTCCATGATCTTCTTCTGGTTATCCACCAGGCTCCTCAATGTCTCCTCCAGTGATGAAGGCAATGTAAGCTACGTTGGAGCTGACTGAGTTGCAATAGTGGTAGAAAGATTAGTAAGCTTAGAAGAAGCTACCTGCAGCCAGTTGGTGATACCAGCTAGAGTCTGAGACACTCTCAAGGCAGTCTGAGGGTAAGTGGATGATGTAGGCGCTGGAAGTGGAATAGACATGGCAGGACCCGAGGAAGACTTTGGGCCGGCAGCAATAGTGGGCCCCTCAGCAGTAGTGGAGCCCTCGGCAGCAGCAGAGGGCTCAGCAACAGTAGTAGTACCAGGGGCAGTAGCTGTGGTGGTTTTCCCTTTAGCCTTGGGGTTGTCCGGACTTTTCAGACTATACCATGAAAAAGCTGATTTTGGCCTCACTGTGACATCAAAATCCCTTCACTCAACTTCCATGTCCCTAAAGTACATAGTGAGGAAGTTGGTCCATAGAATAAAAATTGGCTTCTTTTTCTTTTTTCTATTTTTAGAATAGAGAAAGAGTCGAAACTAAAGAATATGAGGCCTCATTTCTCTGTACAATATGATCAACCACCCTAGCCATGATCTTCCCGACATTAATCGGGATGCCATCCATAATTTCTCCAACTATCAGGGCTCGTGAGAGAGGCATATCACTGTCACGAAGAATGGGTTCTATTCGGCTGCAAACAAAGGTAGCCCAACCCTTGGCCTCGAAGCTGAGCGTGTTCCTGTAGATGGTGGAATCTGCAGTAAACCAAGCCGGGGTAGTTCCCGTGATAGTAATAACTGACGCCAACCACGGACGAGCCAAATCTCCAAATGCTACGTTCTCTTAGTAGCGAGTCTCATCTTCATCAGCAAAACCAACATAGTCATTGAAGGTACTACCACTGTATAAGATCTTCTTGTTCCGGACCTGAGTAAGATATGTGCCCCTTTTTGTGTGGGAAACATTCACATAAAACTCATTCACCACTTACTCATTGGCATCCTCCACTTTGCTAGTGAAGAAACCCCACCCAACTCTTTCCTCGAATTGCCTCTTGACATTTGGGTTATGCGATAGCAGATCCTTAACAATAGAAGGCCTTTCAAGGATTAGTGACCTTTGTGGCCACCACTCTCTGAATCTGTGGTAGGCCGTTTCAGAAACAAACCGATCCTACCACGCTGATGGCTTTCTCGGCCGGAGAAGCCCTGTTGTCTGTACTTGGGTGTCACCACCCCTGCCATCATCTGGTGTCTCCTCGAAGCTGTCAAGGTTGATAGAAGCAGGGGCGGTGGATTGAGCTGCTGCACTGGTATCCTGTGGGGGTGTGGAGTCACTGGAACGACCCAAGTTGTCTGAAGATTCTGAGCTAGTGGGCTCGTTGACAAGCCTTCTGGGTTTGGATAATGCCTCTGCTAAGGCTGCTGCGCTATTAACCTCCGAAGCTTCTCGGGAGGGGGCATATTCACTTGTTTCAGATTGGTCGGGTGTTGGCTTTTTTCGTGTTTGCTTCTTCCCAATGGTCTTTGTTGGGCCTAATGGTGCTGCATGTTGTTTGCCTTTGCCCCGACCCATAAAAGAGTCACCCCTCCCGGGTTGCTTGTCTGCTCCTCCTCGTGATTGAACCATTCTCTGCAAACATGTAATGAAAGTTGTTAGAACATGGTACCAAGTATCCACAGATAACAAACTTTAATAAAGTAGGGGATGAAACAATAATGAATCAACAATTTTGTGGTCAGTGAAAAAATAACCGCTGCAGCGGAAGTGGGGGGTTTAGAATACCCCATCTTCTGATCTTTCAAGCTGCGTCCAGCGGAAAAATGACCGTTGCAGCGAAAGACCACCGCTGTCAGCGGATTTATGGCCGCTGTAGCGGATTTTCTCAGTCAAGATAGCATTAGTTGGTTCCGCTGTCAGCGGATTTATGGTCCGCTGCAACAAAAATTGCATCTCAAATTGTTGAACTGCCCAGATGATTCCGTTGTCAGCGGATTTTTGGTACGCTGCAGTGAAATTCCACATTGACGCGCACTAACAGTGGTGTTCAAACTAGGGTTTTATCACCTTTTGAAAAATTAGACATTAAGCACATGTAATAAGAACCCTATATTCCCTTAGGCAACAAGAAATTACTACCCCATAGATTTTAACACATTTGTGAAACATGTTCAAGCATTAGGGCTTACATGACTACATTTCTAGACTAGGAAAAAAACAATAAAAATAAGCTAAAACTTAAAATATACAAATAAAATCAATTAATATGAACATACCACTGCTATATGATGATGATGTTAAGTGTGAGAAAATTATGAAGCTTAGGCGCACAGTGCAGAGTTTGAGCACAGTAAAATTTATCTAAGAGTGGCAAATGAGTGAAAAGAGTAAAAGGAGGGGGGCCCTGCATATTTATAGTAGAGGACTGAGGCCCCACCGACTTATCTAGCGCGGCAGCGGAATTTTAGCGATGATCGTGCTTTTTTGCATTACACAGAGCTGGGAACCAATTGTCTCCGTTGTCAGCAAAATTTTGATGCTGCAGCGGAATCCCACCGATGTCAGCAGATATTTGGCCGCTGCAGCGGAATGGAGATCCAGAGAGTTGTGACCTCTCTGGAATTTGGCTCAAACTTATCGCGACAGTGAAAGGTATTCTGCGGCAGTGTTTTTGTGACCGCTGCAGCGATTTTGGATGGTAGTCCAATTTGTCCAGATTATGGTCCTGCACTGCAATCACCAAATCCTACACCACTTCATAAACAGGTTAGTTCAAGAAAAATCTACTCTAACAAAAAGAAACAAAAAGAATGAAAGAAAAACACTTGGGTTGCCTCCCACGAAGCGCCTGATTTAACGTCGCGGCACGATGCATGTTACCATGATCAAGCGAATTTCAATAAAGCCACCACGTGTCTATCTTCAAATTTTTCCAAGTAGTGTTTGACCCGATGCCCATTCACACAAAAAATTTCGCCATTCTTGTTTTTAGGTCAAGGGCACCAAAGAGTGTAACCAATACTACTTCAAACAGACCACTCCACTTTGATTTGATTTTGCCCGCAAAGAGACGAAGCCTTGAATTGAAGAGCAATACCAAGTATCCCACTTTGAATTCCCGGTGCTTAGCATACTTGTCATGAAAATACTTCATTTTCTCCTTGTACAAATAATAGCTTGCATAGGCATGGAATCTAAACTCATCAAGCTCATTAAGGTGATCAACACGAAGATTTGCAGCAGAGTCCCAATCCAAGTTCAACTTCTTCAAAACCCAAAGTGTCTTGTGCTCCAACTCAACCGGGAGGTGACATGCTTTACCATACACCAACCAGTACAGTGACATGCCAATCGGGGTCTTGAAGGCAATCATATATGCCCAAAGTGCATCATCAAGCTTTTTAGACCAATCGGTCCTATTTGCATTCACGGTCTTGGACAAAATGTTCTTGATTTCCCGATTTGAGACTTCAACTTGCCCACTGGCTTGAGGATGGTAAGGAGTGGACACTTTATGATTTATCCCATACTTGGAAAGCAACGATCAAAAGGCTAATTGCAAAAATGAGATCCCCCGTCACTTATGATAGCCCGACGAGTCCCAAATCGTGTGAAAATATTTTTCTTGAGAAAACCAACCACACTCCGGGCTTCATTATTGCGTAAATCCATGGCCTTGACTCATTTTGAAACATAATCCACAACCACAAGAATGTGGGTATTACCAGACGAGCTGACAAACGGACCCATGAAGTCAATGCCCCACACATCAAATATATCAACCTCAAGGATCGTTGTGAGGGGCATTTCATCCTTCTTTGATATACCTCCTGCTCTTTGACATTCATCACACCTCTTTACCAAGTCACTCGCATCTTTGTACAAAGTAGGCCAATAAAATCCGCAGCTTAGAACTTTTGAAGTTGTCTTTGCCCCACCGTGATGACCATCGTAGGGCGAAGAGTGGCAAGAATCAAGAATGACATTTGCTCTTCTTCGGGGACACAACGCCGTATGACTCCATCATTGCATATTTTGAACAAATATGGCTCATCCCAATAATAATTTGACTTGTCCTGTCTAAGCTTCTTCCTTTGGTTAGAAGAGAGCTCAAACGGGACAACACCGGTAACAAGAAAGTTGGCAATGTCCGCAAACCATGTCATGTCATGCATAGAGACTGAGAGAAGATGCTCATCTGGGAAAGTATCATTGATCTCAAGGCCATCATTTGGCCTTCCTTGCTCTTCCAACCGACATAGATGATCGGCAACTTGATTTTCGCTCCCCTTTCGATCGAAAATTTCTAGATCAAATTCTTGGAGAAATAAGACCCACCTCATAAGCCTAACTTTTGAATCCTTTTTCATTATTAAGTATCGGAGCGCCGCATGATCGGTGTGCACTATCACCTTGGCGCCCATAAGGTAAGGCCTAAATTTCTCCATTGCAAAGACATAGCTAACAATTCCTTTTCGGTGACAGTGTAGTTAACTTGGGCCGAATTCATGGTTTTGCTTGCATAATAAATGGGGTAAAAGATTTTGTTCACCCTTTGGCCCAAGACCTCACCCACCACCATATCACTTGAATCACACGTGAGCTCGAAAGGAGATTTCCAATTTGGTGCAGTGATTATTGGTGTGGTAGTCAACTTATGCTTCAAAAACTCAAAAGCTTGCATACAATAATCATTGAACTCGAACTTGGCATATTTCTCCAATATCTTGCATAGGGGATTCACCACTTTTGAAAAATCTCTTATGAATCTCCGGTAAAATCCTGCATGCCCAAGGAAACTACGGATTCCCTTCACCAAAGTTGGAGGAGGAAACTTGGAAATAACATCGATTTTGGCTTTATCCACTTTATGCCATCTCTTGAGATTTTGTGTCTGAGGACTATGTCCTCCTCGACCATGAAATGGAATTTTTCCCAATTCAATACAAGGTTGGTTTCTTCACACCGGGTGAGGACTTTATCAAGATTTTGCAAGCACTCTTCAAATGAGTCCCCGACCACGCTGAAGTCATCCATGAACACCTCCAAGAAATGTTCAACCATATCACTTAAATTTGCCATCATGCACCACTGGAATGTGGTGGGTGCATTGCACAAACCGAATTGTATTCTTGAAAAAGCAAATGTCCCGTAAGGACAGGTGAAGGTAGTATTTTCCTGATCTTCTGGGGCTATGAGAATATGATTGTAGCCTGAATACCCATCCAAGAAACAATAGAAAGCCCGCCCAGAAAGTCTATCAAGCATCTGGTCCAGAAATGGCAGTGGAAAGTGATCATTTCGGGTCACCTTGTTCTGCTTCCGATAATCCATACAAACCCTCCAGCCAGTCACGGTCCGAGTGGGAATAAGCTCATTCTTGTCTTTCTTCATCATGGTCATAACACCCTTTTTCGAACACACTGCACTGGTGAAGTCCAAGTACTATCGGAGATTGGATAAATAACTCCAACATCAAGCCATTTGATTATCTCCTTTTTAACCACCTCTTGCATTGCCTCGTTCAACCTCCATTGATGTTCCACGAACGCTTTTGCATCATCTTCAAGAATAATTTTGTGCATGCAAAAGGCGGGGCTTATGTCCCGAATATCAGTTAGTGTCCAACTTATGGCTTTCTTTCTCCTTTGGAGCACTTTAGTGTAGAATCTACATGCAATTGTGTTAGGCAAGAAGAAAGTATAACAGGTAAAGTACGAGAAGGACCCAAAAATTCATACATGAGGTGTAGTGGAAGGGGCTTCAACTCCAAGGTAGGTGGCTCCTCGATTGAGGGCTTTGTCGGAGGAGTTTTCCGATTCTCCAAATCCAAAGATAGCTTGCGAGGTCCATAAGAATAAGAACCCATGCCTTGCAAAGCATTGGTACACTCGATCAAACCATCCACCACAACATCATCATGATTCAATAAAACTGCTTCCACAGGATCTTCAACATTTATCATGGAGCTTGTTTCATCAATTATGACCTCGGTGACAAGGTCCACAAAAGAACACACCTCCGTGCTATTGGGTTTCCTCATTGATTTGCAAATGTGGAATTTTCATCACCCACCCGGAAGGTGAGTTCACCAGCCTCCACATCGATCAAGGCCTTCCCCGTTGCAAGGAAAGGTCTTCCCAAAATAATAGGTACTTCATAATCGACCTCACAATCCAATATCACGAAATCCGCGGGCAAGATGAATTTGTCGACCCGCACCAAAATATCATCAATGATTCCCAAGGGTCGTTTCATAGTCCGATATGCCATTTGAAGACGCATGGAAGTTGCTCTAGGTTGGCCAATTCCCAAGGTTTTAAAAACAGAATAAGGCATTAAATTGATACTAGCACCCAAGTCGCACAATGCCTTAGCAAAATACACACTACCAATAGTGCAAGGAATAATGAAAGCTCCGGGATCTCTAGTTATTTAGATGATGACTCGGAGATAATTATTTAGATGATGACTACATAACCCTTTTTCCATCAGAAAAGTTGCATCCTAGGCCGGGAATAACTCAGTGTTCCATGTGTCTTTCGGGTTTAATATCATCATTTGGTACGGGCCAGCTTTTTGCCTATCGTATAAAATGGTTAGTAAAATTCAAAAGAACAAAATAAAATTGAACTTGCGTGATACTTGACCGTAAGTACGTTCCTCTTCTAGAAGTAATAGTTCTTCAAATGAACTGCATTTCAGTTCGATGGTAGCATCTTTCCATCCATGGTTTCCAACTCATATACTCCTTTTCCAACGATGCCTCGAACCCTATATGGGCCTTCCCAATTTGGGCTCAACTTTCTTTCATTAGCCGCATTTGTTGACCGGAATACCTTTTTGAGGACGAAGTCCCCAATCTTGAAGTACCTCAAATTAGCTTTCCTGTTGTAATATCGTTTAATCATCTTTTTTTGAGCTGTCATTCGAATTAATGCTGCTTCTTTCCTTTCTTCTAATAAATCCAAATTTACCCCCATATCCTCCTTATTTGCTCTTCAGTAGTATGTGTGTACCACGTACTTGGTTCACCTATCTCTACCGGAATCAAAGATTCTGCACCATATACAAGTGAAAATGGAGTCTCACACGTACTTATTTTTGTTGTCGTTTGATAAGCCCATAACACCCACGGTAATACTTCTGGCCATTTGCCTTTTGATTCTTCTAATCTCTTCTTCAAGTTATTGATAATAACTTTATTTGTCGATTCATCTTGTCCGTTGGCTGCAAGTTGATAAGGTGCGGATGTAATCCGTTCAATCTACCAACTTTGAAAGAATTCTGTAATTTTTGTGCCTATGAACTGCGGGCCATTGTCACATACGATTTCCTTTGGAACCCCAAATCAACATATAATGTTTCGCCAAATAAAATTCCTGACTTCTTTTTCCGGCACCTGTTTGAAAGCACCTGCTTCTACCCATTTTGAAAAATAATCTGTTAAAACTAACATGCACCGAACCTTCCTTTAGCTTGAGGTAACGACCCTACTATGTCCATGCCCCATTTCATGAAGGGCCTTGGTGAAATAACTGAATGCAGCAACTCTGCCGGCCGGTGCATGTTATTGGCATATCGTTGATATTTGTCGCACCTGGCTATACAGTTTTCTGCTTCTTCATTCATTTTTGGCCAATAATATCCTGCTCTTATTAATGTCTTTACCAACGATCTTCCTCCGGCGTGATTTTCACAATGCCCCACATGTACTTCTCTCATCACATATTCCATTTGTGACAGACCGAGGCACCGTGCTAAAGGTCCACCAAACATCTTTCGATATAAATTTCCACGAATTAAGCAATACCAAGTGGCTTTTTGGCGAAGCAATTGTGACTTCTTCTTGTCTTCAGGAAAGATTGTAAAAAGTTCTCCAATCCCAAGTTAGATTCTTAAAATTTACCTCATTCTTGTCTTGGTCGAGTGCCGAATGAAACAAATGTATCATGATAGCGTTTTTGCATTTGTTACATCCACGACTGATGCAAGATTTTCCAATGCATCTGCTTCTACATTCTCATCCCTAGTTATTTGCACAGCCTTCCATGTCTAGAATTGCCTAAGCAATTCTCGTACCTTTTCCAAGTATTGCTGCATTCGTGCTCCTCTTGCCATGTAAGTCCCCTGCATCTGGTTAATCACCAACTGTGAGACACTTTTGATCATGATCTGTTCTATACTAAGTTCCCATGCTAATACCAAGCCTACAATCACAACTTCGTACTCTGCCTCATTGTTAGTGATTGGATAACATCTTATTGCTTGTCTTATGACTTCACCTGAAGATGGAATCAGAACAATTCCTAAACATTCTCCTTTAACATTTGAAGAACCATCGGTAAATAGATTCCATGTCCCCCGATCAGCTCCGATAAATATATGTAGTTCCTTTTCTGCTTCGGGAACTAAATTCATGCTCAAATCTGCTACAAAATCTGCTAAAACGTGTGATTTAATGCAATTCTGGGCTGATATATGATATCATACTCATTAAGCTCTATTTCCCATGTAGCTAATCTACCTAATATTTCCTGTTTATGCAGTATATTCCTCAGGGGAAAAGCAATTATTACAGAAATAGGATGACATTGAAAATAAGGTATTAACTTCCTAGATGCCATAATTAATGCTAAAGCAAGCTTTTCCAAGTGTAGATATCGTGTCTCAGCATCTACTAAATATTTACCAACATAATAAATTGGGGATTGTTTACTTTTATCCTCTCGTACCATAACCACACTTACCGCCACTTCTGACACAACGAGGTAAATGAGAAGCCTTTCACCGTCCTTTGGTTTAGCTAGCAAAGATGGATTTGATAGATAGAATTTAAGTCCTTGAGATCTTGTTGGCACTCATCAGTCCATTAAAACTGATTCTGCTTCTTCAATACTGAAAAGAATTTAAAACTTTTTTCTAACGACTTTGATATATGTTGGTTGATTTCCCAATGCACACGCAAGTGTACGTGGTCGACAAGTAATATAGGATTTTAAGTCCAGATATCGTACCCACAGGGACTTGTGATTAACTATCAACTAAACTAAACTCAAA
>ML364770.1:0-11396 GCA_005239505.1 Nicotiana paniculata | reverse complement strand
TCAATGTTATGTTTTTGGGTCTATTTATATGTTTAGGATAAACCCTAAACGTGTAGGAGACTTCTATTCCAACCGGGAAATACTTAGAATCTTCAAAACTCGGAATTTACCGGACAAAGGACCCCTGGCGTTAGAAGGCTAAGGCCTGGCTAACGCCAGGGCAGGGCTGGCGTTAGCAGGCTAAGGCCTGGCTAACGCCAGGGTAGGGCTGGCTTTAGCAGGCTAAGGCCTGGCTAACGCCAGGGTAGTCCCGGGTCACTCCTTTTCGACTCTTGAGCGTATTTTCGACGTTTATGCTCCCATTTAGCTCGGCTTCCGTTTCCAATTCACCTACACATAAAATAAACCCCATTAGGCACATACGACGTGTATTTTTATCATTAAAGCACATAAAATGCAAGGTATATAATGCTTAAAATCATGAATTCTAGCCACGCACCAATATACACTTCCCAAGGCTGCTATCCTGCATGTTAATCTTTCACTTCTTTTTTGCTCGTGAGTATATCTGGTATTTCCTTGATAGCTTTAATCTACGCATGATTCACTTCAATACCCTTACTAGAAACAAGAAAACCTAAAAACTTACCTGAAGCCATGCCAATAGCACATTTTTTTGGTTTTAGCTTCATATCATACTTGCAAAGAATCTCAAAAGTGTCTAACAAGTGTTGAAAATGATCTCCTGCCTATGCTGACTTGACTAACATATCGTCTATGTAAACTTTCATAGTTTTTCCCAGAAGTTCTTGAAATATTTTAGTCACCAATCTTTGATATGTGGCTCCAACATTTTTCAAGCCAAGTGGCATGACTTTATAACAATAAGTCCCCCTGTCTATGATAAACGAAGTTTTTTCTTCATTTAGAGGGTCCATTTTTATTTGGTTATATCCTAAATATGCATCTAAAAAGTCCATGTCCTGCGGTAGAATCAATTAGTTAATCTATATGCGGTAAAGGAAATAAATCTTTAGAACAAACCTTATTTAAATCAGTATAATCCACATAAACTCGTCATTTTCCATTCTTTTTAGGAACTACCATAGTATTAGCTAACCTTATCATTAGCTTGCATTTCATTCACCACCCTCGATGTTTACTGAGCTACTTGGATCAATCAAAACTCGTTTTACGTTAGTATCGTGTACAAGTAAAGATATTACTAGTGCATCCTTCTAAGAAATTATCAAGATGTCTGCATCCTCATCATCGAATGTTATACTGCTACCATCCAAGACCTGCCAAACTCGCTTCCCATGAGTAACTATGATCTTTGATGTCTTTTTTGCAGCTGTATATGTTACTCTGTTGACCTCATCTCCCCCAGTTATTACGTTGACTATTCTCTTTGGCGATGGAGGTTTTGGGGGATCTTGTATGTTCTCATACATGAGTGTCTTCCTTTCTCACTGAACAAATCAGTAAGATAACCTTGCTTCAAAAAATGCTCGACTTCTCCTAGCAGAAGTCTACAGTCTGTTGTTCTATGGCCATGATCATTATGAAACTCGGACCAGAAATCTAGATTTCTTTTTCTTGGATCTGATCTCATTTGTTTAGGCCACTACACCTTATCCCACATACCTCTTAAAAAAACTACTAACTCAAAGTTGCTGATATTAAAGCTGTAATCACCTATCCTCACTTGCGTATTGGAGTCATTTCCTCGTGCATCCTATTACTTTCTGAACCTCGATGAAGAACTCGTGTCTTTTTTCCTTGGTATTGAGTTGAATCATGTGCTTTCCTATTTAGATCGAGAGTCTCGCCCAGCAGGTCCCATGGACGGCTCGTACCTATTTTTACCGGGTCTTTTTTCTGATTCTGCATGCCTCGATCCTGCTCTTTCATCGGCCCTTGACTGTGTGACTTTATCTTCTTCTATCCACAATTTCGTGTTGTACCTGTTATACACATCATTCCAAGTTGTTGCTAGAAATTCTCTCAAACTTTCCTTCAGCCTTATCGTGGCTTCTGAACTTTTCGTGTTCATGTATCTCGCAAACGCCATAGCCGCCCAGTTATCAGGTACTCAAGGTAACATCATCCTCTCCTGCCGGAGAGCTGTCTACGAACTCTCTAAGCAATTATGTATTCCCTTGTTTAACCTTAAAGATGTCTTCCATCCTTTTTTCAACTTTTTAAGCTCCCGGATGTGCTTTTATAAATAAATCTGCATGCTCAGGAAAAGAATCAATAGAATTTTCAGGTAAAAGAGAATACCACGTTAATGCTCCATTTGTGAGTGTTTCACCAAACTTTTTGACCAAACCCGATTCAATTTCTTGTTTGGTTAAGTAACTGCATTTCACGCCAGTAGTGAATGCAGTTAAGATTTCGAGGGTCAGTTGTTCCATCATATTTGGGAATATCAAACATTTTAAACTTTTTAGAAATTGGTAAAGGTGCTGCATTTAGCTTCCAGGGTTGCTGTAAATACTTGTCTATATCTACCCCTTTGATTACGGGTGGTACGCCTGGTATCTGCTCTATACGATCCTTTTGTTCCTTTAACTGTTTCTGAAAAGTTAGCAGTAAACTTTGTAAATTAGAATTATGTGGATTACCTGACCCTCCATCACGGGATTCTTATGGATTTTTTCCACTTCTTGAATTATCAAACCTTGAATGCGGGTTCTCCAGAGTTGTCGTGTTAATGGCTGGAGGAGTTTGCACCGCATTAGGTAATCCACTGAAGAAATCTTGCAGCGCATTATTCACGTGCTCCACAATCAATTGCTTTAGATCATCTTGCTCCATACTTTTGGTCGTTTCCCTGTTGATCATCAGCGCGAGAAGTGGACCTTGCAGGCGAACTTGCATGTAACTGTTGAGGGTATCCCGTTGGTGTGTGGTGTGGTGCATTTGCACCTTGTTGGTTCAGCAGGTTGTCGTCGTTAACGGTAGGCATATTTGATTGTTAAAGATTGGAAAGTGAACAAATTATTAGAAAGTGAACAAATAATTAGATTTCCAGTAACGGAACAATTTGTTTAACCAAAAATAGATTTTTCGGTCAAAGTCAATATCTAGAAGAAATTGAGTTACTTATAATCAAGGCTTACTTCACTTTCCCAAAAATTTTGGAAGAACAAAAATGTTTGACAAAGGAAAATAAGAAATGAACTAATAATCACTCCCCAAAATTAAGGCTTAAAGCATGGAGAAATAAGCAAAGAATAATAGTGTGGATTTCAGTAATAATAGTAACCTGCGATTACAAATGAGATTTATGTCCTTATATAGGAGCATACAATTATAACGGTTCCCATTCTTAATTTGGGTTCACTAATGGTATTAATTTTATTGATTGTCCGTTACCATATATTACCGTAACAGATACATTTATGACTAAATAATCCTTGTAACTGTATCGATTTCCCTTCTTTATTTACATCAAGTTTGTGTATCTTTCCTTCTTTACATCCTTCATTCATTTCGCTCATGTTTATCCTTAGTAGCTGTCTGGTATGGTTCTTTCCTTAATGTAACCACGAGAGTGTTTCTCCTGTGCCTTTTCTGCATTCTTTAATTCGTCTAATTAGAGTGCCACTTGTCCTTACATCGATGTTTCATGTGTCATGCCCTGTTAGCTTGTTGATAGTCCACATGTCATGTCTTTTTTTCTACTAATACACTATTGGATATGAAAATTTTTTTGGGGATGTCGCTACTAGAATATTCTGGTAGTGGAGTTCGGCAGCAGCCAGATTTCAGTTGTGGCGGATGACTATAAGCTTACATGATGGTTTTGGGGTGAGATAAAAATTAATAGGGATAAGGGATGGTGGTGCTATTGGGAGGATGAACTCAAAATTTAAGAACCTGAATACTTATATTCCATTTAACGTTATAACCACCTGTCAATAGAAATCTTATTAATATTGCCTTTATGTCTAAACCATTTGACCACTAGAGCCTATAATTCCTATTAGCCTTATTGTGTCGTAATACAACAGAGTTAGCTTTTTTACACTAAAGGCCTTGTAAAGCCTTTTATCATGGTGGGAATCTTACTGCTTGATCTTCAGTAGGGGCGGTAAAGGGGGAGAGGTAAATGGGACGAGGAGATTGGAAATGGGTAGGGTAAAGTGGAAATATGATTGGAGTGGTGAGATGGCATGTCACATGACGTCCATCTTACCCAAAACGTCAGACCATGTGAGATTTAATTTGCCATGGTGGATATCCATTAGAAATAGGGGTATTTCTTTATTAATTTGTTGACGGTAAAGATAAATGTAGACGGAAAGTATAACGGAATGTAAATTAAACTATTTTTAATAGTACAGGAATAAATTTGGACATTTCCCTTCTATCAAACAAACAAGAAATTAAATAAAAAGTGAATACCAATACGGATATGGGTGAAAAGGTAAGCGCCCTTTTATTTTTAATTAGAAGAAAACCTCCTCAGTCCCCAGTTACCCTTCGCGATTGCGAAGAACAAAACACTAGATAACAGAAACACTGAAAACCAGCAATCCTTCTAAGACCAAAATGGTCTGTAACCTATCCGAAACTCACCCAAGCCCCTCGGGCTCCAACCCAAACATGTACACAAGTGTAACAACATCATACGAACTCGCTCGCCTGATCAAAATACCAAAATGACACTTAGAATCACGAATCAGACTTCAAAATATATGAAATTTTCAAAGAAACTTAAGAACTTTCAAATTTACAACCGGACGTCCGAATCACGTCAAATCAACTCCGTTTTGCACTAAATTTTACAAACAAGTTGTAAATAGTGAAATGGACCTATACCTAGTTCCGAAATCAAAATCCGAACCCGGTAGCGATAAAGTCAACATATGGTCAAACTTAGGAATTCTTTAAACCTTCAAATTACTAGTTTTCAACAAATCACGTTAAATAGTTAAGGATTTCTGAATTCAATTCCGGGCATACGCCCAAGTCCCAAATCATAACACGGATCCACCGAGACCGTCAAAGCACTGCTCCGGGTCGATTTACACAAAATATTGACCGTAATCAACTCAAATTATTTCTAAGGCAAAAATTTAACATTTTATTTAATTTTTCGAATAAAGACTTTTCGGAACAAGACACTAACTGCGCACGCAATCGAGAAACACTAAACGGAGCTAATCAAGGTCTCCGAACACATAAATAAAGGCTAAAACTCAAAATGACCTATCGGGTCATCACATATATGTATTATTGATACTTGTATTGAACACCAAATGACAAGAATATATATTCAAACTTGTATTTTTTTTGTTTAAAAATATATATCTAAGATATACTAACAATTTTAATAGAATAAACTGGACAACAACAACAACAACAATAACAACACACTGTAATTTCACAAATGGGGTCTGGGGAGGGTAGGATGTACACAGTCTTACCCTTACCCTGAAAGGGCAGATAGACTATTTTCAATAGACTCTCGTCTAAAGAAAAGATGGTAGAAGCACTGATATCAAGTAATAGAAATACAAGGTATTTAGAAAATGAAATCCAAGATAGCAAAAGAGAGTATGAAAGAAGTACCAATAGTCAGTAATAATTGTACAAGATATGTAGTGATAACAAGCTAAGGGCGTACAGAAGGCAAGTAACAACAGTACAAGATATGTGGTAATAGCAAACTAACGATAAAAGAGATACCATACTAACACTAATATTATTAAATTAAGGAAACAAACGGAAACGCTCGACTACCTACTAACCTTCTACCCTAATTATCAACCTTTATACCCTCCTATCAAGGGTCATGTCCTCGGTTACCTTAAACTATGCCATGTCCCGCCTGATCACCTCTCCCCAAGACTTCTTTGGCCAACCTCTACCCTTTCTCTTATCCCCAAGGTCAACCTCTCACACCTCCTTACTGAGAAATTTGTGCTTCTTCTTCTAACAAGCCCGAACCATCTTAGTCTCGCCTCTCGTATCTTTTCCTCCACAGGGGCCATTCCCACCTTTCCCAGAATAACTTCATTTCTAATTCTATCTAAGCTAGTATGCCCATACATCCATCTTAACATCCTCATTTCAGCTACTTTCATCTGCTGGACATGGGAGTGTTTGACTGGCCAGTACTCTTCCCCATATAACATAGTCGGCCTAACCACTACCTCGTAGAACTTACCTAAGTCTCAAAGGCACATTTTTGTTGCACAAGACATCGGAAGCTAGCCTCCACTTCATCCACCCTGCTCCGATACGATGTGTAACATCCTCATCAATCTCCCCATGAATCATAGAGCCAAGGTATCTGGAAGTTTCTCCTAGGAATGACTTGCGTATCAAGCCTCACATCCCCCTCCGCTTCCTTTGTAACTCCGTTGAACTTGCACTCCAAGTATTCTGTCTTGGTCCTGTTCAACTTGAAACCTTTAGACTCAAGGGTATGTCTCCACACCTCCAGCCTCTCATTAACACCACCTCACGTCTCATCAACTAGAACTATGTCATATGCAATAAAATGCACCAAGACACCTCATCTTGAATGTGTCGCGTCAATGCGTCTATTGCCAAGAAAAACAAAAACGGGTAAGTGCTGACCCATCTCACATTACAGTTCTATGTTACTAATCCTTACATAACTATTGTATAACTAATTCCTGCACAATTAATTTTCACACAACTAATTGCTGCATAATTAAACTTTACATAACTAAACACTACATAACTAATTCCTATATAATTATTCTCTATATTACTAATATATACATAACTTTAACTAGCAACCGAACGAGTCTTAAGACCCGTTTGGCCATAGATTTCGGCAAAATAAATTTGACTTTATTTGGCAAATACATGTTTGGCCATAGATTTTGTTTACATTTTGGCAAAATCCCAAATCCCAAACCAGCGCCAAAATATCACTATTAATTTTTTTAAAAATTTCCCCAAACTTTTGTATTTTATAAATGAGCCCACTATTTATTATTTTGTAACAATGTTGTTTCGTCTTATCAGTCATCTGATAGTGTATCATGTAGTTCAATATAAAAATGATAATTTTGTACCAAATTTATTTATATTCAAAGCTATGATTTGTGATAATATAATGAATGTTATTGATAATGGCACTGTTGGATATTTGTGATAGTTTTAGATCTTGTGAGTATAAATCATGTTCCATGTTTTTCCAAAATAAATTTGGAAAATATGTTTTGAAAACTGACATCCGATCCAAACGTATTTTCATTTTCAAACCAAACTTCGCTCAAATAAGATTTTTCAAAATAAATTTTGTAATTTATGACTAAACGTTGGCTTAACAATCGCATCCCAAAAATCAACCACCCTCGTGACCACATGCAATAGCAATGTCTTAGTCGTTGCCTCCAACACTCCACTGTTATCTCTGTATGAAATACCTAAACTGATGTAAATGTGATGTGTCTGCTTTTTTCTTGTGAACAAACCATCAAGACATAAAAAGCAGTGTCCTTTCATTTTCCTCTTTTTTCCAAGCAAACATTTTCAGTTCACTTCTCCATCTTCAAACTAATTAAATAAACCCATGGCGGAAGAACCAATTAGTTCCACACCAAAACTTCCTCTTTTAGCCATGAAATCACCTCAACATTCAGGCATACTTACACCACCACTTCATACTTTAGCTTCTGTTCCTTTTAAATGGGAAGAAAAACCAGGCAAACCTAAACCCTGCACTGACCTAATAATTTTACCAAATTCCATTTTCAATGAGCCAAAATGCTTAGAACCTCCTCCAAGATTTTACTTAGAAAATACCAAAACACCCTCCCCTACTACTGTACTTGATGGACCTTATAATGTACTAAACCCTAAATGTAGAGGGCAACTTGGTACTTTGGTTCTTTACAAGAATAATAAAGTACGTAGAAGAAGAGGAAAATGGTGGCAGCGGTATTTAAAACGTAATAAGGAAACAAGTGAGGATTCAACAGATTGTGGGAGTGGTAGTGATGAAGGTGGACATAATTCAACTACTGTGAAAATGGCTAGACTTACAAGAAATGGAAGCTTTTATAGCTTCACTCAGTCCACGCCTCATATCTGGGTAAGTTTTTACAACTTCAATGTTTAGACTTCCTTTGGTTTAGTTGATTGAAAATTACTGATAAACTGAAGATACGTTTCAAGGGTGTAAGAAAGAAAAAAAAAAGATTATTAAAATTTATGCTCCTGACAATTTATGCGGTAAAAGCTTTGTGGTTTATGTGGCTATAAAACTTTTTAATAAAAGTTAAATGCTTAAAATAATAAAGTTTAAAGGTTAACTATTTAACAATATAGAAAAGTAATAAGTTAATACCTCATTTAAATTGAAACGAAGAAACTAATCATTATAAATAGCGGAAACATAGAGTTTAAGATAGAATTTTTCTAATATTTAATTAGTTAAAAGAAAATATTTTTGAAAACTATATAATATAGACAAAAGCTACCGGATGGGGGAGGAGCGGGGCGGGGTGGTTCTTGGTTTGGGGTCGAAATCGGGGGCTGAGGTGGAGTGGAGGAGTGAAGATGGGGTTGGAGAAATATAAAAGAGAATTTTGGAAAATATTTTTTCTTCTCCCATTTGCCTTTAATTGGAGGAAAATAAGTTAATACGTAAAATGTTTTTCAAAATTTTTTAAGCCAATTAAATATAAAAAGTTAAAAATATTTTATTGAAAGTATTTTTCTTCGTACCAAACTTACCCTTTATGCCTTTTCTTTTTCCTTATGTTTAGTGAGGTATTCATGTTCTAAAAATTCTAAATCCGACTGTCTGATCTTAAAAGGGAAGAAATTTAGAAAATGTTTCGCTTTAATTGTAGATTTCAGTTCAATTAGTGGATTGCTCTCACTTTATTAAGTGAGAGATTAATGAGTTTAACAAATAGGCTCATAATTAAAAAGTGAAGTATGGAACTAGTTATGACTAGTGTAAAAGCATGATGTGTACTTAAAGGCATACGACGAAAAAGCTTAATAATTGTGTTTGTTGTTGTAAGTATTCAGTTCCCTTTTCTTTTCTTTCTATTTTTTTTTTTTTTTTTTAAAAATTTCATTAATGTAAAAAATTTACAGGCTTCCATTTACGAGGGTTTCAAGCAGGTCATGCCGTGGAAGAACAAGAAATCAAAGAAAGAAGTGCCAATTGTATAAAGTCCAACATGAGCTGCTCTATTAATATGTAGTGGGATTGCGTTTCCCCCCTGAGATGTAATATACAATCTTTAGCTTTAATTTCATCTTTAACGTACTGTAAATTCGGTGCGTGCGGTATGAATTTCTATTAGTTACATGAAAATATTGCTGTTGTAGCCAGAGGCGGATCTACTCGACGGGGGTATGGGGCAAGTCGCACGTGCACCTATGCACCCCTTCTCACTTGTGTATTACACTAGTATTATTTTGGTAACCTACTTAAATTTTTATATGGGAACCCAGGCTTAAGAGAGTATCTTAGGGGTGACAATTTGAGCTTAAACCTATTCAATCCGCACATAGATTAATGAGTTGGATTATAAATATTTTAGCTTATGGATTTATTTGGACTGAATTCAAGTTAACCCATTATTTTTTATAACCCATTAAGCAAGTCAAATATAATTCATGAAACTCACCTAAAACAAAGGGATCTCAACCTAATTTATTTACAAATATACGTAGTTGCCTAAATTGTACTTTATTTTTTTGTATTTTCAATTTTCTCTATTTTTGTTTTCCTGCACCACTCCTACCCCTACTACTACCACCTCCCCTGCGTGCAACCACCTTAAAAAAAAAAAATTTACTTTTTTTTTTCCACCCACACTCGCTCCCCCGCTCAAATTCCTTCAAAAGAAATTTTGTTTTACTTTTTTTTATATTTTTAATTTTTAATTTTTTTTCTGCACCACCCACCCCAACTCTTCTCGCAAAATATTTTTTAACTTACACATTTTAAGGTAAAAGTCTTTTTTTTTTTGCAAGATGATCATAGTTCTAAAATAGGGTTAAGTTGGGCAGGTAAGGTTATGACCCATTGTTAAGCCTATCTTGACCTAGCCCAAGTACACTTTGAGTTGGGTTGTACAATAATCTATTTATTGACCTAATCGATTTTGACCCGTCCAAATTCAGCCCAGCCCGGCCTGCCCATTTGCCGCCGCTAAAGCATTTGGTGCGGTAGTTGCCTTGTGCACATTTGCCTCCCAGGTCTAGAGTTTGAATCCCACACCTACCTAAACCATTTTTTCTTTCTTTTCTGTTTCAATTGAAATCTCATGCCCTAGCTCTCTTTCTTTTTTTCCTTATTTTGTGTTTTCTTTATTTATTATTTTTGGTTTAATCTTTGAGTTTCAAGAACTCTAAAAAAGCAAAATTATGAGTCAGTTTTTTCTTTTTTGTCATTTCAAGTTCGCCCTTTCTTCATTTACCATTCTCCTTTTTGAATAGTTGTTTGGTTTTACTGTATAGAGCTAAGTATTTGTGACTATAAATAATAATGTTATGAGTAATAGTTCTTCGAGATAGGAAAACTATCCATGGCATTTGTCAACGGAATGATTAATACAGTTTTATAATAGTAATATTGACTGTAATTTGTTTGTCGTCAAGCTGTTGTCACGACAAAATCTTTAGAGAATCAAATCAAATGATAGTAGTGCATTGATGAAATTTTGATAAGCCTCTGTGTTGTAGCATATATGAGAAATGTGTGAAGCTGACAATTCGGCTTAGTGATAAAGAGAATAAAGTATTCCTTTTATACTTCCTCACAACCTCCTCTCCCGAAGATAGGGGTGTTCATAAAAATCTGAAAAATTGAACCAAACCGAAAATTGAATTAAACTGATCAAAAAAATCGATACTTATTAGGTTTGGTCTGGTTTTGGTTTTAAAATTAAAAAACCGATCAATTTGGTTTTAATAAAAAAATAATCGGAAAAAACCGAACCAAATCGACTATAGAAGTAGCTATTTAAATTTATTATTACACCTATACATATGTATATTTTTATGTAAAGTTTCTAAAATATTATGGTACATATTAATCGTTTGTATTTTAAGTCTAGTTCTTTACTATTGCAATAATCTAATTATTTGCCTTTACATTCTAGTTTGATTGGTAACTTGCTTTTACTAAGTACAAGAACTATTTCATGTTAAAAATAATCGATTTTTAATTGAGTACGTAAATTATTCATCACTATTTTATTCAATTATCATCAATATATTAAATGATAGATTTCTCAAATAACAATTGGTTTGATAGTGTTACGCTGAAAATGTAGTCGCCGATATATGTGTTTGGTAGTGTATGTCTCATATTTAAGAGAAAAACCGATAAATAACCCAAAAAAGCCAAAAAACCGATAAAAACTGTTGCACCCAAACGCACACGCAAGTATACGTGGTCGTACAAGTAATATAATGTTAAATCGAATGTCGAA
>ML364767.1:17764-77431 GCA_005239505.1 Nicotiana paniculata | reverse complement strand
AAATTTTTAATTTTCATGTGACAAGCACATCCATGATCAAACAAGAAAAATGCCTACGTCATCACCTAGACTAGCATGACCTACAATTTCGCTTCGATTAACACACGGGACACGTTCTAGACTACATAGGATAGCATAGAAAATCACTAAACCTCACTCACACATTGCGCATGAGTCAATGACAACGGTTTTATTCAACTCTCAAGTCAAGCAAGCACACAAAATTGAGAGAATTAAGCAATATTATACTATGTAGCATACAAGTCAAGCAACTGAGCTAAGGCGTCACACAATAGGCTATTTAATCTTCTTAGGCATCACAAGTCAAACCAAATACAAGGGAAAGCAGAATGTATGTCATAACCTAATATGCCGGCACCAAACATGTCAAAGGGTATTTCTAAGTTACTCAGTTTCTTCCTAACTACTCTAAAAAAAAAAAAAATTAAGTGCCCAATTAAAGCTACACCCTTGGAAAAGCACCGGTGCCCAAATAAAAACCAAGGGATACTACCTAACTATCCTCAAAAAAATAAAAAAACCTTTTTGCCGTTTGTTTTTTTTAATCGGACTTTATCCCTCAAGAAAATTGTCCAACAGATCTATCATCGGGAAGTATCCGAGATTTTTCTATTTTTTTATTTTTCTTTTCGTTTCTTAACTAAAAGAAATAATTTTACTTAATTACACTTCACTTCAGAAAGTAGTTTCCCCACCCCACACTTATGTTATGCATAGTCCTCGATGCATGATCACAAGGAAAAACATTAAAACAAGGGCGAGAAATACTCCCTGAGACCCTCTCGGGCCTAGCTCGGACATGATTCTCAATCTTTAGAGTCGGGATGACCCCACACTTAAGCTCAAACATGCCCCTCATATTCAACTTTGGGTACTCAAACTTCCCCTACTCTGTAAAATAAAAACAACACAAAACTCGACACTTAATAAAAAAATAAAATATATACAGGATGGGTTGCCTCCCAACAAGCGCCTTATTTATAGTCGTGACACGACTCTGCTACTCTGCTCAGGCTGGGCGCTTTCTCTTCTTCTTTCTCCCATGAAGCCTAGCCTTTTTTCACGCTCTTAACGGGTCTCCTTTTTCATCTCTGGCTCTTTTCTCAATTATCTTTACACCCTTAGCTTGAAACACCACCTCCTCGGGATCATTGCCATTCACATAAGGACTCTGCTCTATCCCATTCACGTTAACCACAGTAATCATGCACAGGTCCTCATAATTCTTTGGGAGTTTAAGTGTCTTGTACACATTAAAAGTGACCTCCTCATCGTCAACTCTCATTTTTAACTTCCCTGCCCTCACATCAATAATTGCTCCACCAGTAGCTAAGAATGGTCGCCCCAAAATAATGGGCACTTCCTCATCTGCCTCGTAATCAAGAACAATAAAGTCAGTAGGGAGAATAAACTTTCCCACTCAAACTAACACATCCTCAATAATTCCTTCTGGCATAACTAGTGACCTATCCACTAACTGTAAAGTTATTATGGTAGGTCTAAGCACCCCAATCCGAGTTTTTTGAACCAAGAAGAGGGCATCAAATTTATACTAGCCCCTAAATCACACAGGGCTCTACCAACTTCTTATTTTCCAAGAGACAAAGGAATTGTGGAACTCCCAGGATCCTTCAACTTAGGAGGAAGTTTACTCTGAACTCTGGCACTGCACTCTTCAATAAGTGAAACTGCTTCGAAATTTTCATGTCTTTGTTTGTTTGCCACAATATCTCTGAGATACCTTACATACTTAGGAACTTCTTGGAAAATTTCCACCAAAGGCAAATTCACATGCACTTGGCTCAACATATCTAGGAATCTCTTGTACTTAGCATCATATTTTTGCCTCTGCAGTCTTTTTGGAAATGGAGATGGTGGCCTTGTTTCAATTACTGGCTCGGGCCCTTTACTATCTTTCTCATTCCCCTCAACTGTCTTGGGAACTAATTCTCCTTCAGGATGAGCTGTATTCTTCTTTGTCTCTGGAGCTTCTTCTAGTATTCTTCCATTTCTCAAGGTAATTGCATTGACTTGAGCCTTAGGATTAGGCTCAGTATCACTAGGAAGAGCTCCTACTAGTCTGATATTTTGGGCATTAGCAAGTTGTCCCATTTGGTGTTCCAAATTTCTCATTGCTTCTGCTTGGGCCTGGTGATCAGCCATTATTTTCTGATTGAAAGCAAGTTGGTCATTCATCATTCTCTTCATAATCTCCTCAAGGCTAGCTGATTGTTCAGTCTGAGGTGGTTTGTATTGTTGTTGAGGTTCTTGAGGCCGGTATTGATTCTGAGTGCCTTGATTTCCACCCCAAGAGTAGTTTGGGTGATTCCTCCAGTTGGGATTGTAAGTGTCCCCATACTGATTTGTTTGGCCTATATTTGCATTACCCACAAAATATACAGACTCTAGATTTGCTGGGCATAGATTGCTCATGTGACCTTCTCCACAGGCTTCACCAAAATATTTGAACTTGTTGCACTGGCTGGGCTTGTTGCTTGTTAATAACCAAGGTCATCTGATTGACTTGGTTGGTCAATTTAGAGATCTGTGCTGACAAGGCTGAGACAACATCTAATTCAAGAACCCCTGGTGATTTTTGTACCATATTCCTACCCATCTCTCCTTGCCAAACCGGATTTCTCTTGGAGAATTTGTTCAATAATGCAAATATTTCGTCATAGTTTTTCTCCAATACCTGACCTCCAGTTGTTGCATCTACCACAATTTTTGTTTAGGGATGGAGCCCCTCAAAGAAAGTGTGAACTAACACTTCATTTTCCTGATTGTGATGAGGACAGTCTCTGAGTAGCCCCTTGAACCTTTCCCATGCTGAATATAAAGATTCTCCTGCTTTCTCTTTAAAGGAAACTATCTCACTTCTGAGCTTTGCAGTTTTTCCTGAAGGGAAGAACCTTGCCTGAAACTTTCTTGCAAAATCATTCCATGATGTAATGGAATTAGCTGGTTCTTCCTTTAGCCATCACTTAACTTCGCCCAACAGAGAGAATGGAAAAAGTGTGAGCCTCACATAATCTGGAGTGACCCCGTTAGTGATATAAGTATCACTAATTTCCAAGAAGTTCAGAATATGTTGATGTGGATCCTCATGTGGAAGACCCATAAATTGCCCGTTTGTATGAAGTAGCTGGATCATGCTCTGTTTCAGCTCAAAGTGCCCAGTGATTTTGGGATTCACGATGATGGAGGCAACATTAGCAATACTGGGCATTGCTACCTCCTGAATAGCCATGTGTTGCTCCTCTGCCATAATCACAGGAATCTGAACGAGTTCCTGAATATTGTTTGTATCCCTTGCTTCCCTCAACCTTCTGTGAAATGTTCTCTCAGGTTCGGGGTCAAAGCCGTCGAGTTTGTCCTGGCTTCTGACCCTACGCATTCAATCAAAGTTCCTGAGATTAGAGTAAGAATCAAGTAATTTTAGACTGGACAAAATAAACAATTAAAGCAAAAACTAGAAAGTAGTCTATATTACAGTCCCCCGGCAACGGCGCCAAAAACTTGTTGGTCGCAAACGCACACGCAAGTATACGTGGTCGTACAAGTAATATAATGATTAATCGAGTGTCGAACCCACATAGACTTGTGTAGACTATTCACTATAATTGCAATTTCATCAAGCCAAAATAAAATCCAATAATGTAACTATGCTATACTACGATTCTAAGAGTTAACTAATTATCAAGTAACAAGAGTATTGTTGTGTATTCAGTAGAGACAAATATTCCAGGGTTGTGATCAATTCACCACTCGTATTGCATTCTAATTAACTCTCCCTTTCATATAATTCACTCATGTTTGCTAATTAATCGATTGCTTAGCCGACTTCGCCCTTTAAGTGACAAGGGGGTGAGCCGCTCCTATATCTAACCACCGCTCACCCTGATCACATATTGGCACGTTCATGATGCATCATAATCAAAAGGTCGTAAAGTAAAGAAGACCTATGCATCAATTCCTTTGAGTTTTGGTCTTGCGACCGTACTCCCCAAGCGGAGTGTTTCACGCGTTAGTTGGGCCCCTGATCCGCAAATTTCTCTCATAGGCTTAACCCGAAGTACTACTCGCCTATTCTCAATAGATTAACTCCTATATTCCTATGAAATTAATCTATCATAACGCATTAAGATTACAATGTTTAATTAAGCACGGTGGCTAGGTATATTCCTATCCTAACCACAAATCCGCTCCCCTGAAGGGTTAAGATCGCGCTCTCTTCAATTCTTCTCTAATCTATACACAGCTTTCTCAAGCATAGCATAGATAGTATATAGAACCTAACTATTGGCCAGACAATTAAGCAATTAAACACAGAATTGAAGAAAAAACCATATAGTAAGTGAACTATAATCAAGGTTAAGCTAATGTCGAATAACAATATTCATGGCTACATCACAACCCCAGAACAATGGGTTCTTAGCCACTCATGCTAAAATCAAACAATTGCATAAGTGTTGAATTAATTGTAAATACTAGAAAAGGATGAAGAAAACTGAGAATCTTTCGCTCCCTAGCAATTCCGTGTGTATATCTCCTCCAAAGTAGCGTGAATCTCCTCAAAAATAAGCTTAGACTTGCTTTTATACGTGTTGGGTAGGTCTAGGGCCGAAATAACCGTGTCCCGGGCAAAATAGGAGAAAGTCCCGTCACCGGCGCCCTGGATAGAGTCGGGCGCCCACCAGGGCGCTTCCCCATAATTGTTTCTGTCTCCAGCGCCACAAGTGGCGCCCAGCCCTGCCTGTGGCGCCCAAAATCGTCGTTTTGTCCGATTTTTGCATTTTGGCTCTAATTTCGCGCGTTTCGCCCCCAATTGATCCTGAATCATTCCTACACATAAAAACACTTCAAATTAATATAAATCATAACATTTAACATCTAAAACTCACGAAACAAAAGTAAAATATGAGGCGATATACATAGAAATATATACACTTTAAGCTAAAAATCACATCCTCCACCGGCTGCCCTCTCCACTGGACCTTCACTGAAGCTATATCCTTAGACCTCAACCGTCTGACCTGACGACCCAAAATAGCCACTGGCTCTACCTCATATGACATATCACCCTCGAGCTGAACCGTGTTGAAGTCCAACACATAAGACGGGTCACCAACATACTTCTGGAGCATCGAAACATGGAACACCGGATGAATACTCGACAAGCTGGGAGGCAAGGAAAGTCTATAAGACACCTCCCCAATCCTCTGAAGCACCTCAAATGGCCCAATGAACCTGGGGATCAGCTTTCCCCTCTTCCCGAATCTCATAACACCCTTCATTGGTGAAACCTTCAGCAGTACCTTCTCCCCAACCATGAAAGACACATCTCGGACCTTCCGGTCCGCGTAACTCTTCTGCCTAGACTGCGACGTGCGAAGCCACTCCTGAATCAACTTCACCTTACCCAACGCATCCTGAACGAAGTATGTGCCCAATAGCCTAACCTCGCCTGGCTCAAACCAACCAACCAGAGATCTGCACCTCCTACCATATAAAGCCTCATACAGAGCCATCTGGATACTCGATGATAACTATTATTATATACAAACTCCATGAGCGGCAGAAACTGGTACCATGAACCCCCAAAATCAATGACACATGCACGCAACATATCCTCCAAAATATGAATCGTACGCTCCGAATGCCCGTCGGTCTGAGGATGAAACGCAGTGCTCAACTCGACCTGAGTACCCAACTCTCTCTATATGGCCCTCCAAAACAGAGATGTGAACTAAGTACCTCTATCAGAAATGATAGAAACTGGAACCCCATGCAATCGGACAATCTCCCTGATATAAATCTCAGCTAACCGCTCCGAAGAATAAGTAGTACCAACAGGAATGAAGTGCGCGGACTCGTTCAGCCGATCCACAATAACCCATATAGCACCAAACCTCCTCGAAGTCCGTGGAAGCCCAACTACAAAGTCCATGGTGATCCGCTCCCACTTCCACTCCGGAATATCAAATCTCTGAAGGAGCCCATCTAGCCTCTGGTGCTCATACTTGACCTGCTGACAGTTGAGACACTAAGCAACAAACTCGACAATATCTCTCTTCATCCGCCTCCACCAATAATGCTGTCTCAGATCCTGATACATCTTCCCAGCACCCGGATGGATGGAATACCGCAAACTATGGGCCTCAGCTAGAATCAAATCTCGAATCCCATCCACATTAGGCACGAAAATCTGGGCCTGCATTCTCATGACCCCATCATCACCAATAACCACATCTACGACGGACCCTGTCTGAAGAACAAGCAAGTGTTGATCATCATACTGGCGTGCTCTGATCTGATCATAAAGAGAAGATCTGGAGGCTACACAAGCCAATACACGTGGAGGCTCTGATAGATCCAATCTCACCAAATGACCGTCTAAAGCCTAAACATCAAGTGCTAAAGGTCGCTCTGCTACTGGAAGGTAGGCTAAACTCCCCAAACTCTCCGCTCTGCAACTCAGGGCATCGGCTACCACATTGGCCTTCCCCGGATGATATAAGATAGTGAATTCATAATACTTAAGAAGATCCAACCACCTCCTCTGACACAAATTCAGATCCTTCTGCTTAAGCAGATGCTGCAGACTACGGTGATCAATGAAAATCTCACAATGCACTCTATAAAAACTAATGACGCCAAATCTTCAAGGTGTGAACAATAGCTTCTAGCTCAAGATCGTGCACTAGATAATTCTTCTCAATCACCTTCAACTGTCTGGACGCGTATGCAATCACCCTACCGTCCTGCATCAAAACCGCTCCAAGTCCAACTCTCGAGGCATCACAGTAAACTGTATAAGAACCTGAACCCGTAGGCAAAATCAATACCGGAGTTATAGTCAAAGATGAATTGAGCTTCTGAAAGCTCCCCTCACACTCCTCAGTCCATCTGAACTAAGCACCCTTCTGGGTCAGTCTAGTCATAGGTGCTACAATAGATGAAAATCCCTCGACGAAACGGCGATAGTACCCTGCCAAACCAAGGAAACTGCGAACCTCAGCAGCTGATGACGGTCTAGGCCATCTCTGCAGTGCCTCTACCTTCTTCGGATCAACCTGAATACCTTCACTGGACACCACGTGCCCCAAGAATGCTACTAAATCAAGCCAGAACTCACACTTGGAAAATTTTGCATACAATCTCTTCTCTCTCAAGGTTTAAATCACAACTCTCAAATGTTTCTCATGATCCTCATGATGAAAGAATCCAGATGAGGCCGGAATACACTGTGCATCAAGTGCATAAAGGTTGTTGGGGCATTTGTCAGCCCGAAAGACATAACCAGAAACTCATAATGACCATATCTAGTCCTGAAAGCAATCTTCGGGATTTCTGGCCCCGAATCTTCAACTGATGATAGCCGGAATGCAAGTCAATCTTAGAAAATACTCTGGCACCCTACAACTGATCAAACAAGTCATCTATATGAAGCAAGGGATATCGGTTCTTCACCGTAACTCTATTCAGCTGTCGATAGTCAATACACATACGCATAGTACTATCCTTCTTCTTCACGAACAACACCCGTGCACCCCAAGGTGACACACTAGGCCGAATGAACCCCTTATGTAGGAGTTCCTGAAGCTTCTCCTTTAACTCCTTTAGATCTGTTGGTGCCATACGATAAGGTGGAATAGAAATAGGCTGAGTGCCTGGCACAGGGTCAATACCAAAATCAATGTCCCTGTCAGGCGGCATGCCTAGCAGGTCTACAGGGAACACGTCCAGAAAGTCACAGACCACAGGAACCGAATCAATAGCGGGAGTCTCACCACTGACATCCCTCACAAAAGCCAGACATGATAAACACCCCTTCTAAACCATATGCTAAGCCTTCAGGTAGGAAATCACCCTTCTAGGCACATAATCAGAAGAACCTCTCCACTCAACCCTCGGACATCCGAGCATAGCTAAGGTTACGGTCTTAGCGTGACAATCAAGAACAGCATGACACAGAGATAACAAATCCATGCCCAATATCACATCAAAATCGACCATGCTGAGTAACAGTAGGTCCACTCGGGTCGCCAGACCCGCAATAGATATCACACACGACCGATACACATGGCCCACAATAACAGTATAGCCTACCGGAGTCGACACATGAACAGATGTAACTAAAGACTCATGGGGCATATCCAGAAAATGGGAAAAATATGAAGAAACATAGAAATATGTAGAACCAGGGTTAAATAAAGCCAAAGCATCTCGACAACAGACTGAGACAATACCTGCGATCACTGCATCGGAGGCCATAGCATCAGGCTTGGCTGGGAATGCATACATACGGGCCTAACCTCCACCTGCTCGACCTCCCCCTCTAGGGCGGCCTCTAGATTACTGACTACCACCTTGGCTGCCTAGGTGGGTGGTGAAGTAACTGGAGCTGAAGTCGAAGGCTAGCTCCTCAGCTAAGATGGGCCTCCAAGAAGATGAGGACATTGCCTCCTCAAATGCCCGAAGTCTCCACACTCATAAGAACTCTATGGAGCTGGAGATAAACCCCTGGCACCAGATTGGTCACTAGGAAAACCATGCATAGAAGAACCCTGAACTAATGGTGCTCGAGCTGCACTCTAGGCTGAAAGGGCACCGAATAAAGAATGGCTTGGCTGAAAACTGCTGGGACCATGCCCCGAAGATACACCACTATAGGTTGGGCGGCCTGACCGAGGAGGCATGAATGAACGACCCCTGCCATGTTGAAACTACCCCCTGGAAGGAGCACCACTAGAACCACCCGATCCACAAGGCCTCTTGGCCTCCCTCTCTACCCGCTTCTAGCGGTGAACCGACTCAATATCTCGAGCAATATCAACAACATGCTCGAATATAGCATCTGATACTCTCTCCCGGGTCATGAAAAGGCGGAGCTGATAAGTAATGCCATCTATAAACCTCCTAATCCTCTCCCTATCAGTAGGGACCAACTCGGTGGCATGACAAGCCAACTCCGAAAACCGCATCTCGTACAGCGTCACTGATAGCTCCCCGTAACGCAGCTGCTCAAAATGCCTGCGCTGCTCCTCCCTTTGTGACTGGGGTACATACTTCTCCAAAATGATAGTGGAGAACTGCTGTCAGGTGAGGGGTGCTGAACCAACAGGCCTACGCCTCTCAAAAGACTCCCACCAAGTGAAAGCAGCACTAGAAAACTAAAATGTAGCAAATGAGACCCCACTGGTCTCTAAAATCCCAGCAATACGCAGCATCCTTGGCACTTATCTAACCCTGGGCATCCTCGCCCTCAGCACCACTGAATATCGAAGGTTATAGCCTACTAAACCTCTCCAGCCTACGCTGCTCATCATCTGGCATAGCTGGGACCACAAAGTCTTGAACTGGAGCAACCGGCTGGGCTGGAACCGCCCCCGGTATCTGCTGGCCCTGAGTAGCATGCTCAGGTGTCTGGGAAACTGAAGTCTGACTGTCTCCCCCGACTTGAGAAGTAGCGACAACTACCTGAGCAAGGGTGGTACACACCGTCAAGAGCTGGGCCAAGGTCTCCTGAAGACCCAGAACAACAATGGGCACTGCCGGTGCCTGAGATTGTCCCGATGGAGTATCTGTGGCGGGAACCTGATCCTGAGTAGTAGGGGGATCAACTGATACTGCCCTGGATACCGCACGGGCTGGCCCCCTACATTTACCAGGGCCTTGATCATGACCTTGACCCCTCGCTAGTCTAGTTGGTGGCTGATCGCCCTAATCGGTGCCGTGAGTCTCACCATCTATGAGAGAATGAAACAATGGAAGTTTATATTTCCAGAACCAATCAAATGACACGACAGAATTCAAGAAAAATGAGATTGTTCCTAAGGGTTCTGTAGCCTCTCGAAGATAAGTACAGACGTCTCTGTACCGATCCGCAAGACTCTACTAAACCTGCTCATAAGCGTTAAGTCCTATGTAACCTGGGCTCCAATACCAACTTGTCACGACCCCAATCTTAAGCCGACCGTGATGGCGCCTATCATGGAACTAGGCTAGCCAACCATTTCAGATTATCAATATATCCCATAATTTCCCCAAAAATTTAGCAAATTCTAAAAATATCAGAAAGAGACAAAACATCCCCAAAATCTGGAGTCAACTGTCATGAGCATCTAAGACTGAAAATACAATGTACAACAATCACTTGTTACAACAAAAGTCTTAGGTACAAAAGACCAAAAGAAACTATAATCTGAGGGAAGGAACGGAGGTGAGCTGGGGACGCTGAGCAACTACCTCAATCCTAAAACAACTCCAAGCTCGTCCGGAAATCAACTAGCGAGATAGTCCGACACCTGGATCTGCACACAGAGGTGCAGGGAGTAACGTGAGTATGCCAACTTAGTAAGTAATCAATGTAACTAAAAAATTGAGTGTAGTGACGAGCAATTTGAATCATGAAAATCCATATAGTGAATAACAGTGGAAATGAACAATCAAATCAGGATCTACAATTCCGAATATTTCATAAAACTCCGGTTTCCATTTAAAAATCTCGGGCGCAATATCCCTCACAATGAAGCCTCTCGGGCACAATATCACTCGCAATGAAGCCTCTCGGGTACAATACTCACAATAAAGCCTTTCGGGCAAGCCTCTCAATCACTCGTGACTCCACTATCAGTATCTCGTGCTCTCACTTAACACTCGTACTCAGTAAGTACCATGAACACATGCAACTGCTGCGGCGGGCAGCCCGCTCCACTACATTTATATTATATATATATATATATTTACAATGATGCGGCATACAGCCCGATCCATATATATAACATATATTTATACTGTGGCGTGCAGCTCGGTCCATATAATAGTCGATTGCACTCACTGGGGGGTGTACAGAATCCTGGAGGAGCTCTAGCCCAAGCGCTATATCTAATGCGGCGTGCAGCCCGATCAAATATGTATATTGCTGTAGCGTGTAACCCGATCCATATATAACATATATTTTTGCGGCGTGCAGCCCGATTTGTATATATATAATCTATATTGTTGCAGCGTGCAACCCGTCCCATAATTATCCTTACATACTCAACTCTCGGCCTGACTCAGTCACCCTCACAAGCCACTTGGGCAATTTATCTCGACTTATGGGACTTAGCCCAAAATACTTTTCAGAGTTTTCAAAGCAGTGTGATAACAGTAAAATAACAACAATTAAGAGGCAATGACTGATTTCACAATTGTTCTATCAGGATAGTGTAAGAATAGTGTAAAAGTACCTCTAAGGGTCTAAACAGGTCGGCACAAGGCCCCAATCATGGCTCACAGCCCACATACAAGTGCAAATTTCTAAAATACAAGATATCATAAGGTTCCAAATCGAATACGCAGCTTAATAGTCTCTACGGGGCGGACCAAGTCACGATCCCTATCGGTGCACGCCCCCACACTCGTTATCTAGCGTGTACGTCATCTCATTTATCAACACAATATCAAATAATGGGGTGTCATACCCTCAGGTTTAGAGTTACAATCGTTACTTACCTCAAAACATCCCAAAAGCTACTCCACGGTGCGCTTGACCCTCGAATTGGCTCCCAAATGTCCGAATCTAACCAAAACTAGATTAGCGTTATCAATATACGCTAACGAAACAAAACCCAATCGAAAGATACAATATTTAACATAATTCTCGAAATTCGGCCAAACCCGAGCCCCGGGACAATGTCTCGGAATCCTATACAATTTACATCACTAGAATACTCGTCCTCCCACAATTCTATACATACCAAGAACACTAAAATTAGACCACAATAGCCAGCTCAAATCCTCAAAAGAAAATTCCAAATTCCATGCACCTTTCTTCCCCAAATTTGGGTTTAATTTCAACAATTTTCCGGTTTAATATTTAGAAAAGGATATAGAAACGAGTTATGAAGTTGGAAACCTTACCTCCAAGAGATCCCCTTTGATTTATTCTTCAAACCCTCACAATTAGCTCTCAACCCGCTTAACAATGGAGGAAAATGATGAAAATATTCGCAACAATGGGCTTTAAAACATTCTGCCCATCATTAAAAATCCCTTCAGTGCGACCGCGACACAAGCCACTCGATCGCGATGCACTGACCAGCCAACTCAATGAAATTGCACATCAATACACGCGATCACATAGAACAACACTCAGCCCCCTCACGTGCCTCAGAATCCTCTACGCGATCGCACCAACACCCACGCGATCGCACTGCTTTACCTGACCAACCTATGAGATCGCAATCCTAACCACGCGATCGCATAGAACAAAAATTCATGCCCCACTCTTTTACTCTACGCAATCGCGGATGAATCCACGCGAGTGTAGTGAAAAAATTACTGCTGCTAAAACACCAGAAAATAATAGACTTCTTAAGGCCAAAAAGTGCTCGTTTGAGCATCCGAAATACACCCGAGGCCTCCGTGACCTAAAACAATCCTACCAACACACCCCATAACATCATTAAACCTTAGTCGAGCCTTCAAAACACCAAAAAAAACACGAAAACACCAAAATTACATCAAATCCAAACCTATGAACTTTGAAACTTCTAAATTTCGCCAATGATGCCGAAACCAACCAAAACACGTCAGATTGACCTGGAATTTTGAACACATATCCAAAATGACGTTACAAACCTGATCCAACTATTGGAATTCCATTCCGACCCCTATAACCCATTTTTCACTATCGACCAAAAATCGTCAAGAACTTACTTTCGCCAATTCAAGCCTAAATCTACACCGGACATCAAAACTTCATTCCGAACACACTCCTAAGTCCCAAATCACCTAAAGAATCTATACGAGACATAAAATATACATTCCAAGGTCATTTACCAGTAAGTCAACTCTCAATTTGACTTTTCAACTATTAGGCTACTTTAAGAGACTAAGTGTCTCAATTCTCACCATGACCACTCCGGACCCGAACCAACCGACCCAACACATCATAAATAGGCTAAGAAACATATGATAAGGAAGAAATGGGGGAAATGGGGATAATATCACGGAATGACCTGCCGGGTCGTTACACTCTGTCATCTATAGGTGTACTAAAGTTCTTTGCTTGGTACTTTGTTCAACTTATGACTTTTGCTATATCTTGTTTCATAGCCTCAGTTATCTATGCTTATGTATTTACCACAACTAGGTAGGTCATACTGTACCATAACTCTTATTTCAGTTTATTACTATCGAGGCCTGCCACCCAACTCTAGGTTACTCTCTCACCGCTTATCCTATATGTATTAAACTAAGCCATTTAATGCTTCCTTAATACTGTTCATCTAAATAATGACAGCCTAACCTCATCTCATATTTGTACTTTCATCCATCTATTATTCACCTTATGTTGATCTATAATCTACCACTAATAACTTGAAGCCTCTTATGTAATATATCGTCACTAGGGATCACGTCTCATCAGGGAACATGTGAAGTGATTTTCCTGATCCACTCAGGGACGATACTATACTCCAATAACTATATTTCATAGCATCCCAATGTGATTCATCCTATGGGGGTATTCTAATCCCGTGCAGTTCATGAAATCCTTATTCTCAAAATCATTACTCAATCAAAGGCCTAAATGTCATCCTCTTATCATTTATCACATTTACACCCTTACTTTACTACCAGGGTAGCATTCCATCTTTTCTAAATGCTCCTAATTTTTAACTCATTTGAGTTTACTCATGCTATACTGATCTTTTTATAACTTTATGGAAACCATCAGCTCTCTTGTTGTGATGGGTTTAATCCCGAGGACTTACCTATTCTCGTCACCTTCTCACTCACCTTTTCTTATCCTTACTCCTGTCTAGCTAAAACCTTGTTTTTCTACCATACTTTATCTTGTGATATATGCATATATATTTATACTACTCGCAACATTCCTTTTAACATGCTAGCACCATAGATTTCCTTTCATGCCTTCCCAGTCGTCTTTAAATGTAAGCAATTACTTTTCCTAGTCGTTCTGTCACTTGGTGCATACATACTTGGCTTATCTTAGTTCCCAGGAATACTAGAGTTCCATGTATCTCATATGATCTTAATTATCAACTCTTGATTTTTTTTTCTTCTTCCCATTCATTAGCCACAATAGGTGCCACTTACTTATGGAGTGTATACAATATTGTAGTGAGAAAGTTGTCATAAGACCATTTCTTCTTTAGGTCACTATGCCTATGTTGAAGCCTTCTTCCTTATTTCTCAGCTAGTCTTTCGTTGCAGTTCTTAGGGAAGACCCTCTGACTCTTGTAAAGCTGCGAGCTTATTACATTGTATACCCCACTGTATTTCTGATATTCTTACTCGCCGATCTTAGTTACTTACCTTCGCGCCCTTGAGCTCATAGCGTTGCTTCTGACTTGAAATTTCAGTTGTCTCCCTAGTGGCACTCTCTTTTATTAAAGTAACACATATATTGTACCTTATACTACCCCAACTCCTATTGGAATATTTCTTGAGGATTACGATGCCGTATTTGAGAAACTGAATTCCTATGCTAGGTTTCACTATGTTTATCTTGCATGATCTACTGATTTGACTGTATCCTCCTATCTATCCATAACTAGGCTCTTCCTGAATCAACTACAGACTACCCGTTGGTCCACTCTCATGTCTGTATTTTATGTAACGCCTCTAGGGTTATGTCCTTTGTCTTAATTTACCTCTGGTACAAGATCCTTATGTATCAAGTGTTCATTTCCACTTATTTATCAATATCATCGAGTGCAAAACCCTTATTGATTCTCTCTGGCGTCATGCTTGCATAATGTTCTGGAGTTATATTATATATGTACGATCTGAACAAATGCAATCTCATTCCTTTCGCCTTTTTACCGCATTCCTCCTTTTTAATCCATAGTTACCACATCATCTTTGGTATCTTTACACATCTTCACTGACATCACTCGCTTTGCGGTAATCCTTCTGTATCAAGGATAACAACATTCCTTACCCGTGAGGGTGACACTTAGTGTAACTGGCCCATACAGTCCCTTAAGCTTAACTTTAACTTTAGGGAAGCGTCTTCCTGAATGACCATTCTCTGAATTTCTCATTAATCTTCTTCTGTTGTCCATTCTATTATTGCCGGAGCGTAATCTAAAATTCTCATGATGCCGACCATTATCAAATTGTTCAGTCCCTAATTCATGTTTAGTTTATCTTGTTCACCAGCCCATACTGATTTCTATTACTCTTGGGTCTAACTTTTCCCTTTGGCAATCACGTTAGAGTCACGAACTTATTTCTCGAAATGAGGATGTGACTTTATGACCTATGCTCTTTTGTTGCCTCAAGTCCTGTTACCTCTCGTATTTTCCTTCCCTTGACTATAGATTCAGTAATATTGTCATTTCTTTTCTACCGTTTTCATCCACGTATCACATCTTACTCATAATGCTTTACTAACTCTCTTCTTTTTTCCATGCTAACATTTATGTCTATCACTTTATTCTGAAAACTCCAACAAAATATTCCTTAACTTTTATCTCCCCCTGCTTTATCTCAATGGTTCTTTGGGATGCCTAACATTCTCTCTCTTTTTTTTACTAGGGGAAGGATTCATACTATGATGAATATTTATCCCTTCTAGGATTCCACTGCATATCTTCTGAAATTTCTCATCATTCTAGTATTCATATCTAATTGTTCTATTATAAAGTGCACCATCTGGATGTCTCGCAAGGAGATATATTACCACGTTTGCACTTTCCTTTGGAAATGTTAGCTAATGATAATAATCATCCACCATTTTTGGGTTACTTTAACCCTAACTGGATCATGATATCTTGTCCTTCTCTTAATTGTATCTGTTAGCTCCCATGGAGCATAACTGAGGCGGGTGTGGCCAATTGTACATACCTCTGTCACAATTGTAGGTAATTCAAAATGCTTGTATTTCTCTGCTTGAATCGTAAATACTAACAATCTTCATTAACTGGGCGTCTCGTACCCTTCTTCATCTTATTTCTTTTACTTGTTGAAACTTGTATCTATCTTCTGAATCTCTCATTGACTTTAACCATAGGAGTGGATATATGTTATTTGCCTTAAGGCTTCTTATCAAGAGGCTTACCCGTCTTAGTACGACTGAATACCTTATATTTACTCATCATAAGCATCGTGCAAAATCGAGTTCCTCTGACTCAACTCATTCACAGCAACATGCAACGTCTTACCAATCGTCTTTCTATATGTAGGCATCGTCGTATTATGAATAAAATAGAATTTAGGAAATTGAGTTCTTACGACTGAGCTCTACCACACGATCTAGAGTAAGAAGAAAGAGTGACAGTCCTAAATGCCCTATAGCCTCCTGCTTATAAGTGTGGTGCACAACACATCCATGAACAAGACTCTACTAGACACGGCTTGTAGACATCCCTAGGACAGAACTGCTCTGATAGCACTTCTGTCACGACCCAAACCAGAGGGCCGTGACGGGCACCCGGTACCTTACTCAATCGAGTACCAACATAACATATATTTCTTATCACACTATAATGGGTAAATGGGACAAAAGGGTCGTCATAAGATAATCAGAATAAAATATAAGTGCATACTAGACATAAGATGACCCAACATTATATAGAAACTCATACATGTGACCTACATGCCTATAAGGCTGATCTGATCATTTGTAAACTCAAAACATTAGCCTACAAGGCCATACAAGTATCAATATACCTGACATCTGTCTACAAGCCTCTAAGACTACATAAATGTCATATATGTCAGGACAGGGCCCCGACATACCAGCCAATACATGTCCAAATCATACTGACCAAATAGGCAACTCCAGAGCAAATGGAGTACAGCAACACCTTCCGCTGAGCTAATAGCCTACTAGGAGGACTGTCAACCTATCTATCAGGACCAGCGGTCATGAAACGCAGCATCCCCATGCAAATGGAACATCAGTACAAATAAATTACTGAGTATGTAAGGCAGAAAAGCCTAAATAAGAACAGTAATGTAAACAGAGATATCGGAGATGCAACCTATAGAATATGGGTGCCTCTAAGAGATAGAGACATGAAATGTTTGATACATATAATTATATAATCTTTTAAAAAATCCGCATCTGTGGGCATCATCATCATCATATCGTACCCGGCCTCAAAGAGGACTCGGTAAAAACATACTCGGCCATCATAAAGCTCGTAGAATCGTACCCGGCCACGTGAAGCTTGGTAAACCCAACTGATTAGTGGTTTCACAATAGGTGCCTTACTTGGCCAACTATAGCGCGGTTCGGTAGAGTGAAATAGACAATATGCATGCTGGACTCATGGAATCACGCTCTAAACCTTTCGGAGTGACGTACGATAGTTGCAACTTCGATTAACATTATGGACATCATACCATCAATATGAAATTCACTAGGAATCAAGGATCATACATAATTTCTTAGAATAACTTTGTAAGGAAAGAAAAACATGGATAACCTTAGTTGCTAGGAGTATATTCATTATGAAATAGCGTATCATTTACGTTCGCTTCACTTTGGATCATGCCAAGAGAATGAAGGAAGAGATTTAACATACCTTATCACAATATTTCTACTCACCAAGTTGAACTCGCCTCTTCGCACCTTAATCTACAACAATGATAATAATACTATCATTAAGTTACGAAAGGTAACACTATCGCACAACAAACGACAAGCTTATTTTGTATAAAAACGGGCAGCATCTCCCCTATACTCCTTTCTTCCTCCAAATTAAAGATAACACCAAAAACACAAGAAAACAACAACAACAACATATATACATTATTTTCCAGCCTTATATACACCATAAAATACTACAAAATAGCCCAACACATCACAATCTCTTCATACACAAAATGACCACCGTAGTAGTGTCAAACGATCCGGAAATGTTATGACGAACGACCAGCCCACCACCCTACATCTATATGGTAATTCTACACACCCTTCCTCCTCCAAAACTCCACAAAACAGTAGTGTAATATGCATCCCAACGGTAACACAAAAGAGTCCACAAAACAATCTGCTACAAGTCAAATAACTCGAACTCACGGCTTCCGATCACTGTCCCGTGAGTTCTAACTATTAGGAAAAACATTTATAAACCTTACTTGATATTTAAAAAATTAAATACAGATATTACACGTTTCTTAAATATGAATTACCTTCCAAAACTCTAACATCGTAGGGATCGTTTGATGTTATCGCTTCTCGATTTCATGCCCGGAATGATAATCTTCTTTGAAACCCTAGAAGAGAGATTAAGGAAATGCTTTTGGGTGTCTCTGGTCGTGGTATGCTGAAAAATGAAGAGAAAGCCGACCTAAGACTTATATATATCAATATTGGAAAAGCCAAAGAGGTGCTAGCTTGGCACCCTAGCATTGGCCCATCTTTCTACGCTTATATATTTTTATACGGATTTCATATGAACGAACGGTTAAGAGAGTTGGAAACTAAATTAAAAGACCTTAAATTTGGTATATAATATGTCCCAATAAGGCCTCATATAACACACGAAATATATTGCTCAAAAAGCTTTAGTGATCCACCTACTTGTCACTTATGATGTATGTGCAGTCTCGCGAAACTGCAAATATCTCTCTACTCTTATGTCGTACTGATGAAACGTTAAATGAGTTAGAAACTAGACTCGTAGATATTCAATTTGGTAGGTATATCATCCCATAATTCCAAGTATATTGGGTGAAAATCTCAGCTACATTTGACCTAATTTTCAGCACATTATGAATGTAACTTGTGAAGACCTTTGCCAACTTTTGTTCCACAACTTGCTTGACTTCAAAACGTAGCACACAACTATCATAAGACATAAATAACTCAACTAATAACCTCCTTATAATTTTAAGAACCATAGTCTCACCCTAAAGTACATGTTATAACATTCCAAATCGTCTACTTTCGACGAATCTTATTTTCTTCAATTGGTTTAGCTTCTAAGCTTTCCAACCCTATTGGTACTCATTATTTTGATCTTAAATATTTGTAACCTCCAAGGTAACATGATTAACTTACTTTATGTGCTTCCAAATATAATCTTATTTCTGAGCTTACATCAATTGACTTACGACGTACTCTCACGTACGAAACATGGGGCGTAACAGTGTTGATCCTTGCAACCCCATCTCAACTAGAAAGTACTCCAAGTTTCCTCCTCCAGTCCTTACCCGTGTCTTAGCTCTCTCATACATGTCCTTGACCACTCTAATATAAGCTACAGGCACTCCCTTAGCCTCCCAACATATCCATAGGACATCTCGTGGGACTTTATCATAAGCTTTCTCTAGGTCAATGAACATCATATACAAGTCCTTTCCATTTCCATGTATTGCTCCACCAACCTCTTTACAAGGTGAATGGCTTCTGTAGTCGGCCATCCCTACATGAAACCAAATTGGTTGTCGGATACCCCTATAGTTGTTGTAGTTTTGGATATCCCCCTTGTTCTTATATAGCGGAATCATCTTACTCCACCTCTACTCCTCATGCATCTTTTTCATCCTAGAATGACGTTTAACAACCTAGAGAAACCACCTTACCGTGCTCTTCCAGGATTCAATAGGAATCTCGTCTAGCCTGGTTGCTCAAACCCTAATCATTCTATGCTTAGCCCCTTTGACCTCCCCAACTATTTTGCGTCCACAGTACCAAAAATCACAATGTCACTTTGAGTACTCCAAATCACCCAACACAATGCTCATATCTCCCTCTTCATTCAATATTTTATTCAAGTAAGACTGCCATCTTTGCCTGATTTGTGCCTCCTCCAACAAAACTCTACCTTACTCGTCTTTTATGTACCTTACTTGGTCTAGATCACGTGACGTCCTCTCTCTCACACTTTGGCCAACCTGTACAGCTTTTTGTCCCCACCTTTGTCTCCAATCTCTTCATGTAAACGATCGAATGTCGTGGTCTTAGCCTAACTAACCGCTAATTTCTCCTCCTTCTTAGCTTTCTTATACCATTCTCGGTGTTCCCTCTTCTACACCTCGTCTATGATCTCTACAAGCTTCAAATACACTACTTTCTTAGATTACACCTTCCCTTGAACCTCTTCGTTTCACCACTAATCCCCTTTATGGCCACCAGAGAAACCCTTCAAGAGCCCTAACACATATCTCGCTACCTCTCAAACATAATTCACTATCATAGTCCACATACAACTCACATCCCCACTACTCCCCCAGGCCCCCATAGCTTGCAACTTCTCCCCCAACTCTTGAGCTTTGTCCTTAGTCAATGCATCCAACCTGATCCTAGGTAGGCTAGACAAAACCCTCTTTCTCCTTATCCGTCTGATCTCTAAGCCCATAACTAATAGCCTATGATGAATCGTAAGATTCTCACGCGGGATGAATTTGAAATCCAAGCATAAACCTCTATCACATTTCCTGAGGAGTGTCGCACCCCTTTTCTCATGAAATCAGGCTTTGACATGTGATAAATCTTTTAAATGAAAGGGGCAGAGTGTTAAAAGAGAAGAGTTTCCACCTAACGATTTTTGAGGTACGTTAGGTCACCTATTTGTAAATAACTCTGTTTTAACTAGTCAACGTCCCCAAAGATCAGGTAAGGGCTCAAATTACCTCAAATAGAAGGTGTTAGGCACTCTTCGAGGTCCACAACTATGGGTCCCACCTGAACTTAAGACTATGTGGATTATATAATTAGGCTAGATGATAGAACAAACAAAAAGGTCGAAGAATTATAACACAAAGGGAATTGGTACAAATCTTAGTATGACCATAAGGATACAACTACTTAGGTTAGCAAATATATAAAAAAGGGGGGGTCCTAAGTTTTTTAGCTTAAATGATCACCCCGTGCAACATAAATAATACTTCGCAACTCCTTCTGGAGGGGATTTTCTCATATTATTCAGCGAGCACATACTATCATCTCCTGCTACCCGATTACTATGTCGAAGTTCTACACCTAAAGCATTTTAATTCAATTCTAAGTCGTACCATATGCGTGCGCTACCCGTCCCATGCCTATGATCCAGGAGGCTTTGGACCTACTATTTGGGTGGTTTTGGACTTTACTTAGGTTTCTCAAAAATGATAAAACTAAGAGACATTCAAAATATATAGGACTTCACGTAAATACAATTAAGGCCCAAGTTATCCTCCACACATAACAACAAATGCACGCGGGTAGATTCTATATTATGTATAGGCAGTTTCGGGTTCGAGGTGTTGTGTTAAACCTATAGACATGGTTTCTAAGTGACACATAGTTTAAGAAAGTCTAATGGAAGTGATTTTATTCAGATTATCGCGATTAAATATTACAAATTATAAAGCCTATAGACATGATCTCTAAGTGATTTACGCAAGGGGGCAGTGATAGCCATTAAAAAACTCAGAATTACTCTCGTTTGATCCTATTGGCATGCTTTCTAAGCGAATAGCAGTATTTATAGCTAGGTTAGAATAATTGGCAGATTTATCGCTTATTCCTATAGCATGTAATCTAGGTGAGCAGAGTATAAGACAAAAGAAGCAGCCGGTTAGTTAATCAATTAAAGCCCTACAGACATGATATCTAAATGAGGATTAGCAGAGCAAAATTAATGTAATCTTATAAGCATGTTATCTAGTAAGTACACTGCAGTTGCATAAATTGAGTGAATAGTTATCGACACTTGATTCATATAGGCATGATATATAATAGCGCACAGCAGTAGACATGGGAACAAGTATAGTACTTAAACTCATACTTATAATAGTAAAACAAGGGTAGTGAGTGTGTGATTCCCTATAGGCATGGTTTTTACTAGTGTACAATACATGAAACCAAATAGCATATACGGCATGTTGGACAGAATAAAAAGTAGATCACATAGACCTTATAGGCAGGTTTTCTACCCTTTTATGCAAGCATTAGAATACCCTGTTTCCCCAATTTCACTAACACCCCTATTGTTTGTTTACAAATTATTACAGGACCAATTAATGAACATAAATATAAATATTATACACGGGGAACTGTAGGCCCAAGAACAGGCCCAAAAATGAAAATAACCCAGTACTTCCTGGGCCTTCAACAAGCTCACTTTTCCATGAATAGTAGGTCCATATGCAAACTCAGCTCTGGAGTGTATTAGTTGCACAACCCAGGTCTATATTTTGGACCCATGTCAAAACCCAGGTGGTGTCTCACTTACCAAGAAATTGTGAGTTAACAATTCGACCAAATAAATACACATAGCAATTACTTAAAGAATTTTAGACCTACTAACAGCGACTAAGTGACAGAATTTGTAAAAAAATACATTTGTATTTTAGAAGAAACCACAACAGAATTGATTAAACAAAGATATGCAAACTAGGAGAATCAATAAGTCTTAACTTCATCATGGAAAGTTGACATAACAATACTGACATTACAGGTTCAAACACTTAGAAGGAGATAGCATATTGAGAAGAAAAACATATTGAGAGAGGGTTAGGAGAATCAGGTTCTCTGAGGTTATAAGATAAACATATAAGGGTGCACATACCAAACGAGTTCAGAATAGACCATTAACCTAGAGAATTTTAAAGCCTATGAATCCAAGTCATGAATGGTCAGGCAGAGTCATATTCAGGGAATGATAATCAAAGATAAGCTTAATCATGTTGAGTATCCACTACAATACCAGAAAAACTTAGAGTAAACAAAAAAATATGTCAACTTCATATCAATAAGACAGACAAGCATCAAACCTTATAGGAGAAAATACTAGTTATGATATTTACTCTAAAGGTCTCAATTAATCACTGAGTGACACAGGACTAAGCAAGCCAAAAACACAATAGAGTTACAAATAGCATGGGAACATGTCATAGCTAGAATAACATGTTGGGCATGAATGTCTTAATAGAGATTAGAACACATTCTGGGTACAAGTTAGTCATCACAAGAGTTCAGAACAAAGCAGGGAAGTAAACTCATGCCAGGCAGCAGATATAAGCATTCAGGTACCAATACACTAGGCTAAACGAGCTTAAGAGAGCCAAAAATTGTTCAAGTCAAACACACGTAATAGACATGTCTAAGAATTGGGAATTTTAGGCAAGTTCAAATGCTAAAGAAGTTCAAAGTCACAAAACAAATTCAGTTCCAAAAAGGCTACAAACAGAGATAGCCTTGAAACATATTGAGTCACAAAATTTCAAGGGTATGAATATGCAGAGTATGAACACAAACGAAAGAGAATGAAACTACGAAGGCCAATGAACTTACCAGTTATCAATTGATTAAAAGAAAAGCAAGAAGAACAACTTCAATAGTACTCTAAACGACAACAAAGAGCAGTAGAACCCAAAGTCTTAGTGCATCAGAGTTCCCAAGGGTTTCGAATGAACCCCGGGCAGTGCTCGCACTAACAAAGGTTGAATAGTCGAATTCCGGTGGCCTTGGCGTTCAGTCGGCCAAGAGCCAATGTTCAGAACAATGTAGAGTGAAGGAGTAAGAGAGTAATAGTTCTTAAGGTGATTAAAGTCTGTCCAAAAGGGAATTAGGGAGGGGTTTATATAGTAGTAGAATTTGAGCACATAAATAAGGAAATACAATCAATCAACACAAAATAAGGAAAGTCGGTAAATCAAACATAAACAAGGAAGAAAGAACATAGAGAAAGTTTAAGAAACAAAATTAAAATCAAGAAAACCCTAACTTGACTGGAACCAAAAATTTGTTGAAGATCTTGGTGAATCTGAACCTCATAGCCTTGCTATGAACGTATAAGGACGAAATACCGCCCAAATCTTCGTGATTGTGGTCGATTTCCAGTACGATATAGAGATGGTACTTGCCAAAATTAGGCAAGTACCTAAGTAATTCCATAAACGCGTAACCAGTTGTGAAGAAACACCGATATGGTAAGAAAATAATGGTAAAATCCCATTATCAGTGGGATTAGGAGAGGGAATTAAGGGGAGGCGGCTAGGGTTCTTTAGAATAGATAAAGGGAGGGTTGAGATCGTTTAGGGGAAGCGTTTTAGGTAAAAAAGGCTAGGGTTTTAGGTGTTGTTTAATTAAAAAGGGTGGAGTGATTGTAGACCCTTGATCTTGAAAGATCAAAGGTCGAGATTCAAGGAATAGGCGGGGCGGGTCGTATGAGGGAGTTCTGACCGGGTTGAAATAAAAGGGGTTATTTGTTTTGGGACTGGGCAGTGTAGGGTTGGGCTACTTTGTTTGGACTTCAGTTGGTCCGAAAATAAAGCCTAATTTGGGCCAGATTTTAAAATAAGAGGTTAAGGGGAAATAATTTAATAAAAATAGTTAAATAAAAATATAAAAATGCCATTTATGCAAATTAATACTTTAAAACAATAGTTGAAGATTATAAAAATGCAAAAAAATATTTTGACCCAGCATAAAATGGCAAATGCAATTAATTATAAAAATAGGCTATTATTACAAAATTACGTATTTGGCATAAAAGTACAACAAATGTAATTATATAAAATAAAGTAAAATATTATGAAACATATATATGGATGCAAACAATAATTTGGATGATTGAGTCTTCACGAAATAATTTAAATAGGTAATTAATAAATATTTTAGTAATTTAAATGCGAGAAAATCAATTTTAAAACTTGAAAATTATGGAAAATTATAGAAAATGCTCATATAACTCTTAAGTATTAAGTAATGATGCAAAATGACTTTTTTTAAAATATATATATACTATTTAAAAAATATGAGGGTAAAATTGGGTATCAAAAGCTGCCCCTCTTTACCCGAGAATGATGAAAGAGTTGTCGGGTAAAGAAAATGATGATCAATTTTGGCCTAATTAAGTGGAAATGATGTGATTTGAAAAATGGGGGCCAAACCCTAGTTCTGGAGTTGCCTACATATCCCTGGTGTTACGGGAATCCGGTCATGTGTAGTTCTGGATCCAACAGCGAACGAAACCATAGGGTTGTTGTAAGAGTGGTCGTATGTTTCGGTAAGATTATTTTGGATAGGATATTGTTCTTACTGACGGAAAACTTTGGATGGAGTCATGAATGCGAAATGAACGTTATGGGTGTATCACAAGGAAGATATCTGAACGGTCATAGAGTAAAAGGTAGACAATTACGGATCGTCAGTTACATTTGAAGCAGTCGAAGAATGTGAATGTTATGAATGGAAATCGGAGCGAGGATTGCTCTTGTTTGTAGAACGGTTGCTTACCAAGTTACCTTCAAACTCAAAACATGGTGCATACAAACATATGTAGGTTATTTCAAAAATTTAAACATTATGCAAATTCCCTTTGGACCATGAAGGTTGTCTTTGGACGCTGAGGATGATGTCCTTAGACCATGACATACTGGGCCATGAAGCATATGATAAGGAATTCGCAAGCCATGAAATGGTGCCCTCGAGCCATGAGGATGGTGCCTTTGGACTATGATGCCTTTAAATAATGGTGTGCAATTTCAAGAGATCCTCAGGCCATGGAATGGTGTCTCCCAGCTATGAGGATGATGCCTTCGGACTATGATGCCTTTGTACAAAAGGCAATGCTTATACTTATGCAACAAAAGTGATGGGTGACTGTTACATCTCGCGTTTTCGTATGTTAAAGTTTCATCTTCAGTTAATTGACATAGACTCGGGGATGAGATTATCTTGAGGTTATACGCATTTATGCTATTTATAACAAGTGATAAGTAAGTTCCGTGAAGGATAAAGGGTAAACGAATCAAAAAAGATGAGTTTCGTTGAAGGTTGTCGATTTGGGATAAAATAAGGCCCGAGCCATAATACCCGGTATTTATGGACTAGTGCCATACAAGGTATCCCATGACCACGATAGTAGGGTACGTAAAGTGTATTAAAGGTGAGTACTATTTTAAATAAATTGAGATAATTCTTAATTATGTGGATTATTGGTTAATGGGGAATTAACAAGTTAATTAAAATTAGTAGATAATTAATTAATAACCTTGGGATAAGACTTAAACCCTTCCCCCAAAAGTGACAAGCATCTCTTACCGATCTGATGACTATTAATAAAGGCGGAAAGTTGTCACACTTTAAGAAAGAAAAGTGACACCAATCTTGAAATGCGGGGCCTATATAAAAATTAAGGATAACATTCATAATTAAAAAACATTTTCTAATCTCTTAAGAAGAGTTCCAGCCAAGCTTTCCATTACATAGTAACGTTAATTCTAAATCTCTTGAGAAAGAGTTTCAACAAAGATGATTCTGGAATAGCAACGTTATTGTTTTGAGCATTTCATATGGATTGTTCCCTATTTCTATCTCGTCATTACGTGTTTCATCGCAATTAATATGTGTTAGAGGGATTGTCAAGAGAATCGAATCAGGTATATTAAGGCTATCCCTTCTTTCTTTTTGCAATGATCTATACGACACAAATGAAACGAGCAAATGCACAACTTTCATAAATGACTTTATTCGTAGAAATGCTAGAGATGCGTTTATTCTTGTTTTCCCATAAATCGTATTATTCTATTGTCTGTTCATGGGTCTCAGAAAATACATAAGTTGATAAAGTCTATTTCATGATATTAATCAGAGTCATAATGGTCTTATGACACTCTGAAAGATTTTATTGATGTAATTCTCATGCATTACATTTATTTACATTGACCCGTGACAAGATGGAGTTATATACGTGAATATATATATACATATATGGGATATGGTAAAAGGTTACGGCATTATATACGCACCACCACCTGATCAGCTGGTATATGTTGATGATTTTGCCCACAGTGGTCGAGATGATATGATAGGATGCCCTTATAGGCTTGATGATGTTATGTACACCTATACCCATGCATGACACAATATTTATATGCATGTGCATGACATTATAAATGTTTCAGGATTTACAAAGTGATTTAGAAGGCGGAGTTCCTTATTCCATGTTTCATCTATGTCTGTTATGTACTGATTTGTTTATGCCTTACATGCTTAGTACATTATTTGTATTGACGCTCTATTTCCCAGGGCCTGCATTTCATGCTAGAAGGTGCAAGTAGACAAGATGATGGTCCCTCTCCTTAGGATCCTTGATCAGCGAGAGTTGGTGTGCTCCACTTGATCCGGAGCTGCTTTTGACCTTGGTACGATATGTTTGCATACATATATGGGTATGACGGGGCCCAGTCCCGTCCTTGTACAGTTGTTTATTCTAATAGAGATCTGTAGATAGTTATGTATAGTTGGATAGTATGTGGCCTTGTCGGCTTCCAGTTTTGGGTATATAGTTGTTTATAACAGCCCTGCCGGCTCGCCCCACTGTATTCTGCATATATATGTATATATGTCTTTTTTGGGCAGGTTTTCCTCACATATGCTATTCATGTTTATATTTTAGATGCATGCTTAAGAATGTTCGACAGGTAGGACTCGGACACCCGTTGCGGACCATCAGTTTGGATCGTGACAGAAGTGATATCAGAGCAGTTCTGTCCTAGGGTTGTCTACATACCGTGTCTAGTAGAGTCTTGTTTATGGGTGTGTTGTGAACCACACTTATATACAGGAGGCTACAGGACATATAGGATGTTATCCTCTCTTCTTATCTTAGATCATGCGATATAATAATTCATGTTCCTGATGATATGTTACGTTTTCAGTGATTCCTCCGAAGACTACAGCCGCCCATAAGGGAAAGTCCGTGGATGGTAAGACTACTAGTCGAGCGCCACAAGTTACCAGGGCTCGGGGAGAGTCTCATAATGAGATTCTATCTCAGACTTCACATACCTCACCCTCTCCAGAAGAGCTCCTAGAGGCACCAGCTCCAGGGTCCGCCCCTGTGTGTTCAGCCTCTCGGCCAGATGCACTAGGTAAGGAGATGAGAGATGCTATTAAGCTATTAACTCGATTATTAGCCGCAAAAACTCGGCGTTAGGAAGTAGGTATTGGTCATGCAGATAGGCCCGTCAGTGCGAGGGTTTGTGATTTCATTAATTTTTGCCCTCCGATATTCACTAGGGCGGATCTGAACGAAGACCCTCAGGTATTTATCAAGAATGCAAAGGACTTTGAAGGTAATGAAGGCCACTATAACTGAGTCAGTTGAGTTAGCTTCCTATAGACTTTGGGATATTGCAGTTAATTGGTACGAGTCTTGGGAGTTGTCCAGAGGTGAGGATGCCCCTCCAGCAGTATGGTAGGAGTTTACAGAGGCTTTTCTTCGTCATTATCTTCCACCAAAACTTAGACGGGCTAGAGTTAATAGGTTTTTTACCCTTCGTCAAGGTAACATAAGGGTTCGGGAGTATAGTCTTCAATTTGATTTGTTGGATAGGTAAGCTCCCACTATTGTATCTAAGATGGAGGATCGGGTTCAGCGGTTTGTGATGGGCTTAAAGCCGCACTTTCTTAACGATTGTATATAGGTCTCACTTCAGGCAGACATGGTGTTTCTCTTATTCAGGCATACGCTCAGGGTGTAGAGGAGCGTAAGCAGAAGTAGAGGGCCAATCGTGAGCACGATAGGGCCCAGAATAAGAGAGCGAGGTCTTCGAATCCTTCTGGTGAGTTTCGAGGTGGTTAGAGACCACAATACCCGATGTATCCAACCGAGCCATTGTCTAGTGTACCCCCTAAATTTGGCGGTAAGAGATTTGATCGTTCCACATATTCAGGGCCTGGTCAGAATTCTAGGGCCTCAGGTTCTCGGTATAGCGGTGAGTCAAGTCATATAAGGCCGCTCTTGCCACAATGTGCTCAGTGTAGTAAGAAGCATGCCGGGCATATGGGGTTGGGTGTTTTTTATACTTGTGGTTATCCAGGCAATGTTATGAGGGATTGTCAAAAGAGAGGTCATGAAAGCATAGCTCAGCCACCGATATCTATAGATGGTTTGTCATCATCAGTGCGCCCCCCCCCCCCCCCTCCCGGGCAAGGTTCACAAGCACCAATGAGTCGTGGTACTGGAAGAGGCGGGGCATCTAGCTCAAGCGGTCCTCAGAACTGCATTTATACGTTGGCAGGATGATAGGATCAGGATTCATCGCCTGATGTTGTTACAGGTATATTATCGGTATCCTCATATGATGTATATGCATTGATTGACCCAGGTTCCACCTTATCATATGTTACCCCGTTGGTTCCTAGTAAGTTTGGAATGAAACTTAAATTTGTTAAATCTTTGGGGTCTCAGTGATAGCTAAGCGAGTATATAGAGGTTGTATAATAGTAGTTCATACTCGATCTACCATAGCGAACCTAATCGAGTTAGATATGGTAGAATTTTATGTTATAATGGGTATGGATTGGTTGGTTTCTTGTCATGTCAACGTTGATTGTAGATCAAAGATGGCCCGATTCCAATTTCCAGCTGTTTTGGAATGGAAAGGTAATACGGTATCGCCGAGAGGTAAATTTATTTCCTATGTCAAGGCAAGGAAGATGATCAGAAAGAGCTATATTTATCACTTAGTTGGGGTTCGAGATGTGGAAGTAGAGTCACCAACCATTCAGTCCATCCCTGTGGTTATGAGTTTCCCGATGTTTTTCCCAATGAGCTTTCGGTCTTCCGCTAGAGCAAGAAATTGAGTTTTATATTGACCTACTACCAGATACTCATCAAATATCTATTCCTCCCTATAGAATGGACCCAGCAGAGCTGAAAGAGTTAAAGGAACAACTAAAGGACTTGCTTGAAAAAGGTTTTATCAGACCAGTACATCACCGTATGGAGCACCTGTGTTATTTGTGAGGAATAAAGATGGTTCCTTACGGTTGTGTATTGATTATAGACAATTGAATAAGGTGACGATCAAGAATAAGTACCCGCTCTCGAGGATTGATGATTTATTTGATCAGTTGCAAGGTGACAAATGCTTCTCAAAGATATACTTGAGGTCCAGGTACCATCAGGTAAGGGTTAAGGAGAAAGATATTCCAAAGGCATCATTCAGGACCAGATACAGGCACTTTGAGTTTCGTGTTATGTCGTTTAGTTTGACCAATGCCCCATCAGTATTCATGGATCTGATGAACCGTATGCTCAGACCCTTTTAAGATATGTTAGTAATTGTATTATTGACAATATATTGGTGTATTCTTGTTTAGAGGATAAGCATGCAGATCATTTGTGTATTGTGCTCAGAGTTCTTCAAAAAGGGAAGTTGTATGTAAAATTCTCTAAATCTCAATTCTGGTTGAACTTTGTAGCTTTCCTTGGGAATATCATTTCGGGTGAAGGTATCCGGGTTGATACACAAAAGATTGAGGCAGTAAAGACTTGGCCTAGACCCACGACACCTACGGAGGTTTGTAGCTTTCTCGGTATGGCAGGTTATTACAGGAGATTTGTAGAGGGATTTTCTTCCCTTTCAGCATCTTTGACAAATTTGACTCAGAAGAGAGAAAAGTTTCAATGGACTGAGGCTTGCGAACGGAGTTTTCAGGCATTGAAGGACAGATTAACTTCAGCATCGGTTATAACGCTCCCAGAAGGGACCGATGTTTATGTTATCTATTGTGACGCCTCAGGCGCTGGGTTGGGTTGTGTACTGATACAACATGGTAAGGTTGTAGCTTATGCTTCTAGACAACTAAGAAAGCACGAGAAGAATTACCCGACCCACGATTTAGAGTTAACCGCAGTGATTCATGCACTAAAGATGTGGAGGCACTACTTGTATGGCATTCATGTTGATATCTATATGGATCATAAGAGCCTCCAGTATATCTTCAAGAAAAAATAATTGAATTTACGTCAAAGGAGATGGTTGGATCTACTTAAAGATTATGACGTTAATGTTTTATACCATCCGGGCAAGGCAAACATGCTAGTCGACGCCCTCAGTCGTAGATCTATGGGTAGCCTATCATATTTACAGCCAGAAAAGATGGGAATAGCCCATGAGATTCATCATCTATCTAGTCTTGGAGTTCGGATACTGGACTCAGGTGATATTGGAATTACTATTCAGGATACGGCAACATCCTCTTTAGTAACTAAAGTGAAGGAACGCCAGTGAGGATCCTGTGTTAGTTCTTTATACGGATACCACTCCTCAGAAGGAGAAGACAACGTTTGAAATTATAGAATATGGGGTCCTCAAATATTGAGGATGATTATGTTTCCCTAATGTTGCAGGGCTGCGTCGGCAGGTTATAGGAGAAACTCACTACTCTCATTATTCTATCCATCTAGGAGAGACAAAGATGTATCATGATATCAGGGAAGTATATCGGTGGGACGGAATGAAAAAGGATATAGAGGAGTTTGTTGCTCAGTGACCTAAGTATCAGTAGGTTAATATTGAGCATCAAAAACCCGATGGATTATTGCAGGCTATGGAGATTCTGACTTGGAAATGGGAAGTAATCAATATGGATTTCATCGTAGGCTTACCTCATACCCACCGTAAGTTCGATTCTATATGGGTGATTGTTGATAGGCTTACAAAATCAACCCATTTTCTGCTCGTTAGGACTACGTATTCCGCAGAGGATTATGCAAGGCTTTATATTAAGGAGATAGTACGACTACATGGTGTCCCTATATCTATTATCTCGGATAGAGAAGCTCAATTTATAGCTAACTTCTGGAGTTCCTTCCAAAAAGGATTGGGGACTCAGGTAAGTCTTAGTACTGCATTTCATCCTCAGACAGACGGACAGGCTGAGCGTACTATTCAGATACTTGAGGATATGTTACGGGCTTGTGTGATAGACTTCAAGGGTAGCTGGGATGATCATCCTCTACTTCTTCAATTCACATATAATAATAGCTACCATTCCAGTATTCAGATGGATCCATACGAATCTCTTTACGGACGGAAGTGTAGGTCACCTATAGGGTGGTTTGATGTTGGGGAAACTATGTTAGTAGGACCAGAATTGGTACAACACTCAATCAAGAAAGTTAAGCTTATACAGGAAAGGGTATTAGAAGCTCAAAGCCATCAGAAGTCTTATGCGGATAATCGACGGGGGGACTTGGAGTTTTAGGTTGACGACTGAGTATTCCTAAAAGTAACTTCGATGAAAGGTGATATGAGGTTTGGTAAGAAAGGAAAACTTAGCCCTCGATACATTGGGCCATATAGGATCATACGCAAGGTAAGTCAGGTAGCATATGAGTTAGACTTGCCTTCAGACTTGGAGTCTGTACATCCAGTCTTTCATGTGTCTATGCTCCATAAATGTATCGGAGATCCTTCCAAAATTGTGTCAGTTGCTGACGTTCAGGTCATAGAGCAGCTATCATATGAAGAAACTCCCATTTCTATATTAGACAGACAGGTTCGGAGATTAAGAACTAAAGATGTAGCTTCGGTGAAAGTACTTTGGACAAATCATAATGTGGAAGAAATGACTTGGGAGGCCGAAAAAGACATGAAGTCTATATATCCTCACTTATTTCCTCTTCTAGAGAAGGGTCCGATCGGGACATCATAACCTTAAGGTACGTGTATGGGTTCTTGCGCTAGTTATTTTCATTGGTCGTGTGAGGCCATTGTCGTTATTGATAATTGTGGTCCTATGTGGCGTTGAGTTATTGTGTTTCTACAAGAAGATTTAGTAGTATTATTGTTACAAAGGTGACTCTGCCTAAGTTTATATAGATCCCGGGGAGTTAAGCATTCGAGGACGAATGTTTCTAAGGGGGGAAAGATGTTACATCTTGCCTTTTCGTACATTAAAGTTTTGTCTTTAGTTAATCGACATAGACTCGGGGATGAGATTATCTTGAGGTTATACGCATTTATGTTATTTATAACAAGCGATACGTAAAGTGTCGTGAAGGATAAAGGGTAAACGAATCAAAGAAGATGAGTTTTTGTTGAAGGTTGTTGATTTGAGATAAAATACGGCCCGAGCCATAATACCCGGTATTTATGGACTAGTGCCATACAAGGTACCCCATGACCAAGATAGTAGGGTAGGTAAAGTGTATTAAAAGTGAGTAATATTTTAAATAATTTGAGATAATTCTTAATTATGTGGATTATTGGTTAATGGGGGAATTAACAAGTTAATTAAAATTAGTGGGTAATTAATTAATAACCTTGGGATAAGACTTACCCCCCCCCCTCCCACAACGTGGAAAGCATCCCTTACCTATCTAATGACTATTAATAAAGGTGGAAAGGTGTCACATTTTAAAAAGAAAAGTGATACCAATCTTGAAATGTGGGGCCTACCTAAAAATTAAGGATAACAGTCTTAGTTCAACAACATTTTCTAATCTCTTAAGAAGAGTTTCAGCCAAGCTTTCCTTTACATAGTAACGTTAATTCTAAATCTTTTGAGAAAGAGCTTCAACAAAGATGATTTTGCAATAGCAACGTTATTACTTTGAGAATTTCATATGGACTGTTCCCTATTTGGATCTCGTCGTTACGTGTTTCGTCGCAATTAACGTGTGTTGGAGGGATTGTCAAGATAATCGATTCAGGTATGTTAAGCTATCCCTTCTTTCGTTTTGGCATGATCTATACGACACAAACTAAACGAGCAAATGCAAAACTTCCACAAATGTCTCTATTCGTAGAAATGCTATAGATGCATATATTCTTGTTTTCCTATAAGTCTTATTTTTATCGTATGTTCATGGGTATCATAAAATACGTAAGTTGATAAAGTCTATTTCATGGTACTAATCAGAGACATAATGGTCTTATGACACTCCGAAAGATTTTATTGATGTACTTCTCATGCATTGCATTCATTTACATTGACCGATGATAAAATTGTGTTATATACGCGTATATATGTATATATATATATATATATATATATATATATGGGATATGGGAAAAGGTTACGGCATTTTATACGCACCATCACCTGATCAGCTAGTATATGTTGATGAATTTTCCCATAGTGGCCGAGATGATATAATGGGATACCCTTAGAGGCTTGATGATGTTATGTACACCTATACCCATGCATGACACAACATTTATACGCACGTGCATGAAATTATAAATGTTTCAGGATTTACCAAGTGATTTATACTTACAGGCGGAGTTCCTTATTGCATGTTTCATCTATGTCTGTTATGTACTGATTTTGTTATGCCTTACATACTCAGTACATTATTCGTATTGACTCCCTATTTCCCAGGGACTGCATTTCATGCCCGCAGGTGCAGGTAGACAAGCTGATGGTCCCTCTCCTTAGGATCCTTGATCAGCGAGAGTTGGTGTGCTCCACTTGATACGGAGTTGCTTTTGACCTTGGTACGATATGTTTGCATACATATATGGGTATGATGGGGTCCAGTCTCGTCCTTGTACAGTTGAATATTCTAATAGAGGTCTGTAGACAGTTATGTATAGTTGGATAGTATGTGGCCTTGTCGGCTTCCAGTTTTGGGTACATAGTTGTCTATTGCAGCCTTGTCGGATCGCCCCACTGTATTCAGCATGTATATGTATATATGTCTTTTGAGCAAGTTTCTCTCACGTATGTTATTCATGTTTATATCTTAAACGCATGCTTAAGGATGTTCGACATATAGGACTCTGGCACTCGTCGCGGCCCATCAGTTTGGGTCGTGACAGTGACTGTGAGAGAATAAAGTATTTCTTAGCTGGATGTGTTTGCATTTGGAAACTTTTCATCATGAAGGTAGTGATTTGTTGTGCGTATGTATTCGCGAATATCTTTGTTTTATTACGCCTGTATTCAAATAAATATCGTGAGTTTTGCGGGGGGAGGTTGATTCATGCTCTTGACTGCTTACTTTGCCTTCACTCTTGTCTTGAAGTCCTGCTTGAGTTACCCTGGGTAACATCTGGCTGTCATAGAAACAAAGTTTTCAAAAAATATGTATGCATTTGACAAATTATTTGTAAAAGATATAGTTTTTTGAAATGTATTATAGTAAGTAAGATCAAATAATTTAGATGAACCGGCGACTCTGATGTATTTAGAGACATTCCAACCTCCTTGTTTTTAGAATTTTGAGGGACCTCCTCCAAATTCTGCCCCAGTTTAAGTGAATACTTCTGGCAGTAGATTTTGGTTATTCCATACATGACGAAGTCAACTAAACTTGCAATATTGCCCCAGTTTCTAATGAAAATTTTATTGAGATGTGACCGAACCCACATGGCTACCTACGTATCCCCTCTTAAACGGGAATCAGGTCAAGCGTAGTTTACTTACATCAAATGAAGAAATGCAAACAATCCTAAACATAGTATCTCTTGATTGCGTCTAAGTTGATAGGTTTTGGCCAGATCCCTCCGTCCATTTCTGCAAGTATAAGTGCTCCTCCCTTTAGTACCCGATGAACCAAATCTTCCCTTTGGCTTCATCTTGATGCGGGAAGATTCATTTTAGCACTAATTTCTCCGGTGTATATCGCCTTGTTCTGACCTTTTTTTTGAAATCTCTTGCCATTTTGTTCTGGTAGAGTTGACCGTGACATACTGCATTCATTCTCTTCCCCATCAATTAGAGCTAGTTGTTCGTAGCGTCTTTGTGCCCATTCTGCATCTCTAAGCTCATCTTCTTGTATAATTCTTAAAGAAGGGATTTCTAATTCGGCAGGAATAACTGCTTCAGTACCATAAACCAGTAAGTAGGGAGTTGCCCCAGTTGATGTGCGAACCATTGTACGATACCCGAGTAGAACAAATGGTAGATTCTCGTGCCATTATTTTTAATTATCTATCATTTTCCTCAATATCTTCTTGATGTTCTTGTTCGCGGCTTCTACGGCTCCATTCATTTGCAGCTTGTATGATGTGGTGTTCTTATGCTTGATGTTGAAGGTTTCACACATGGCCTTCATCAGATCACTGTTGAGATTGGTGGCGTTATCGGTTATGATTGACTCTGGTACCCCGAACCGACAAACAATGCGGTCCCAAAAAAAATTTGCTATGACTTTCTTAATTACAGCTTTGTAAGATGTGGCTTCAACCCATTTTATGAAATAGTATATGGCCACTAGAATGAATCTATGCCCATTTGAAGCAGCGGGCTTTATCGGACCGATGACATCCATAGACCAAGCCGAGAAAGGTCAGGGTGAACTTGTTGTGTTGAGTTCATTGGGTGGTACTCGTATCATGTCAGCATGTATCTAGCATTAGTGACACTTCTGAACGTACGTGATGCAGTCTGTTTCCATAGTCATCTAGAAATACCCTTCTCTTAGTATTTTCTTGGCTAAGATGAAGCCATTCATGTGCGGTCTGCAAGTTCCGACATGTATTTCCTCGAGCAATTTGGATGCCTCCTTGGAATCGACACACCGTAGTAATCCTAGGTCAGGAGTCCTTTTGTACAGAATTCCTCCGCTTTGAAAGAAATGGTTGTCTAATATTCGAAGTGTGCGCTTCTGAGTATGGGTAGCATGATCTAGATACTCTCACTTTGCCAAATATTCCTTGATGTCATGGAACCACAGATTTCCATCACTCTCTTCTACAACATAAGTGCAATAAGTTGGATGCTTATGAATTCCTATAGGGATGAGATCGATGAAATTATTGTCTGGATGTAGCATCATGGAAGATAAAGTGTCTAATGCATCTGCAAACTCGTTCTGAATCCTCGGAACATGTTTGAATTCTATCTTTTTGAACCTCTTGATTAGCTCTTGTACATTGTGAAAATATGGAAATATTTTGGTGTTCTTTGTAGTCCATTTACCTAGAACCTGGTGCACCAAAAGGTCTGAATCTCCGATTACCAACAGCTCATAAACATTCATGTCAATGGCCAACAACCTCACACTCCGCCATATTGTTGGTGCATGGAAACCTGAGTTTTGCGGATATCAGACAGTGTTAACCGGTTTTTGATACTAGGACAGCTCCGATACCTACTCCTTTGAAGTTCGTTGCTCCGTCGAAAAACATTCTCTAGCCATCATATGCTGTGGTAATTTCTTCTCCCACAAACGACACCTCCTCATCGGGAAAATACGTTTTTAATGGTTCATATTCTCCGTCTATGGGATTTTCTGCCAGATGATCTGCCAATGCTTGCCCCTTAACCGCTTTTGGACTTACATAGACGATGTCGAACTCACTTAGCAATATTTTCCATTTTGCTAGCTTACCCATAGTCATAAGTTTCTGAAAGAGGTATTTTAGCGGATCCATCCTCGATATGAGATATGTAGTGTATGCGCGAAAATAATGTCTCAACTTCTAAGTTATCCATGTCAAAGCACGGCAAGTGCATTCTAGCAAAGAGTACTGGGCTTTGTAAGGCGTGAATTTCTTGCTCAGATAATATATTTCCTGCTCCTTTCTTCCAGTCTCATCATGTTGTCCCAAAATGCAACAAAAAGCTCCGTCCAGTACGGACAAATAAAGCAGCAGAGATCTTCCTTGTTCTGGTGGGACTAGAACGTATGATTTAGATAAATACTCCTAGATTTTGTCGAAGGCTTTCTAAAATTCTTCGATCTATCTTGTTGCAGTATCTTTCCTCGGCATCTTGAAGATCGGCTCACATATCACTATTGATTGTGCTATGAACCGGCTGATGTAATTGAGACGCCCTAAAAAGTTCATCACATCTTTCTTATTATTCGGAGGTGGCAAGTCTTGGATTGGTTTGACTTTTGACGGGTCTAACTCAATCCCTCTACGACTGACGCTGAATCCTAATAATTTTCTAGGGGGACTCCGAAAGCACACTTTGCAAGATTCAGTTTCAGATTGTACCTTCGAAGCCAATCGAAGAATTTCCTCAGATCTGCTATGTGGTCCGTACTCCTTTTAAATTTGATGATAACTTCATCCATGTATACCTCTATCTCCTTATGTATCATGTCATGGAAAATGGTTGTCATGGCTCTCATGTAGGTTGCTTTGGTGTTCTTCAGACCAAACGACATCATTTATAACAATATATTCCCCACGGCATGATGAAGGCTGTCTTTTCAGCATCCCCTCATCCATCCAGATCTGATGGTATCCTGCGAAGCAATCTACAAAGGATTGGAGTTCATGCTTGGCACAGTTGTCAATCAGTATGTGTATATTGGGCAACGGGAAATCATCTTTGGGACTCGCTCTGTTTAGATCTCGGTAGTCAACACATACTCTGACTTTCCCATCTTTCTTCGAAACTGGCACAATGTTAGCCAACCAAGTCAGGTATTAGACCACTCTAAGAACCTTGGATTTGATTTTCTTGGTGACCTACTATTTTATCTTCAAACTCATATCCGGTTTGAACTTTCTAAGCTTCTGCTTTACCGGTAGACATGTAGGATTAATGGGTAGCTTGTGAGACACTATGGATATGCTCAACCAGTCATATTATCGTAGGACCATGCAAATATATCTTCATATTATTTTAGGAATATAATGTACTCTTATTTCTCTGACGATGATAGATGAATGCTTATGCGTGTTTCCTTGACCGTCTCGGAATCCCCTAAGTTAACTGCTTCAGTTTCATCCAAGTTAGACTTTGGTTTGTTTTCAAAATTTTCCACCTCTCTGATGATTTCCTTAGGTGTTATACCATCTTCCAGATCCTCCGAATCACTATTCTTATGTTGTGTTGCCTCATTACATGTCACAGTCGCAGGTTCATCGAGATAGGTAATAATAATGTTGTAAAGAAAAATCTAGAGAATAATAATAATAAATACGAAAAGTAGTAATGCATTAATAAAATCTTTAAAAAATGTCAACAAGTGTGGCTCCATGGCTCGAGCAATTATTTCAAAACAGAATACTGAAAAATGTCTCAAATGCCCAAAACTATTTTTTAAAGTAATTCATGCTAATTTGCCAGGCTACCCAGGAACTCGACGGGCCCGGGATAGTGTAACGGTCCTATTCTTGAGAAGATGCTAGTGTGCACGAACCAACCTTTGGGAATGGCAATAATCAAAATAAAGAAAAATCAAAAGGTAACAAAATTAGTAAGGAGTATTGAAAGAATGCTTGCAGTACTAAATATGTTCCGCAAAGTCATGAAATGCGCGTCCTAATTTGGGGACCTCGTTGTGTCCGAGGTAAGACTAAGCGACACATGGACTTGGATAAAAATTGATGCCAAAAATTGCGTCATTTCATTAATGCGAAAATGAGCCAAACCTTTACTAAATCGACAATAATAATAAAGTTACTAATGGAATTTAGCGTTATTACAATCGAAATCTGAAGCTAAGCTAGAAAACCGTAAAGAACATTATTTTCTAGTCTTCTTGGTCCCTGAAGGACCTTCTCCGTGCTTGGCTCTTTTGACTCCATCAATCAAGTTCCCCAGGTCGCGCATATCCAATAATAAGCAAGCCTTTTCTAGATGCCTTCCTTCACTACCATCCGTGTTTTGAAAATATGAAAGCCTCTTTCTCATCTTCCCTTCAAGCTCCATCAATCCTTGTTCCAGATATTCCAGCCTCTCCGTTGACTTACTGGCGATTCCCCTCCATTCATTTATAGCTTCTATGTCCACTTTGTGTTGTTCCATATTCCTAGCTTCATACTCGAAAACCCTTTTGCGAAGTCTCTTATATTTAACTTGTGCCTCAGCAACATCATCAATGATCCTATTTTACATATAGACCCCTGGCTTGACGTCTCCTATTATATCATCTACCAACCATGATGGATAGAAGTATACATGACCGGCATGATACCTGTCTGGCTCAATAGTCTCTCTTTCCACAATGACCTTTTGGTTTCACATATGTTGTGCCTCGAACTTGAAAAGAATGATGTCCCCTTCAAAATCTGCCTTGTACTGGACCATGTTGGAAACCCTAGGTATGACTTGTTTTCTTCCCGCTTGTCTCATTACCCTTATAGGAGCATAAGGATAAATGCCTCGCGACCCGATCAATACCAAATGAGTAGTATCTCTCGACCTGATGATAAACTCACTGCTAGTAAACCATTCAAACATCCAATGTACCTTCTCGTCTGTCAGATTGTTGAAGAAACGCACCCAACTTACAGCACTTCCAGGTTGTGCAAACCTATATGGGATAAATGTCATTTTGTTTGGGTGGTGGTAGGCTATGTAGTCATTCAATGGCTGTCGCAGAAGCTCTTGATGATATTCTCCCCTCTGAAAATGTTCCAATAACCAGACTTGCAATAACATATTACAACCTTCAAAATGTCTGAATCCCTGTTTGCACCGATCTAGAGCGCGGTACAATTCAGCTAAGATCATGGTAATGATGGTGTAGGTTTGCCCCTCGATGATTTCCATTAAAGTCCTTGTAACCATGGCTAAACAAGTGTGGATCCTTCCCTCTTTCATTGGAAATATCAACAAACCCAAGAAGCAGATGATGAACACATAAACCCGGCGATGCGTCCAACCAAGGGAAGTAATGGCGAGTTCCTCATGATAAAGACGATACGACTTACTATGTCCATAACGCTCATAAAGAAACCCAACAGGAATGTTGGATTTCTTTAAGCAGAGCAATTCTTCATTTTTCTTAAAGCCCAACATCTTTAGAAAACTGGGAGGGGTGCGATTCTCCAATACTAGTAATCTCGGACTATCCCATGGAAACTTAGCGAAGCTTCCTATTTCTTCCGAAAGAGGAGTCATATCTACGTCACCAAATCGGAAGACCGCTCTTTTATCATCCCAGAACATGGTAGAGGCCTCAGTTAATGCCCTATTTGGTTGGATATTAAGCAAGGATGGAAAGTCACCAAGTACCCTTCTCACATGATTCTTGTCGCAAGCCGCAATGTCTTTTCACCAGTCAAGTAGCAGAGGTGGGATGTTTTGGACCATGTCGAACCTAGGGACTTCGTGCTTCATTTTTTGCAATTAAATAAGGTTACCCCCCGCCCCCATATTCGACCACTTACACAATAATGATCAACATATTGGCACATTTTCTCCAAGTAATGCACATAACATGATGGTGTCCATTAGGATTGTGGAAATCCTGTCGGACATTGGACAAGGCTTATCTTAGCGGGCTATTATATTAGCAATGTTCTAAACCGTACTAGGTTTAACATGATGCATGTACATTTGATATTGGAGTAAGGTTCCTAAAATGGTCTATACGGGTACTCTCAAGTCGATAACTTGAGAGGGAAATGTACGGGACCGTCGACTGCACCGTTGATTGACTAGTCTACCGTAAACAAGCCTTTTCTGATTTAAAAAGTGTAATTTTGGAAGAGCACGGACACTCATCAAGTTCCTCTATGTTGATAATTGGCACGAGTGGAGTATGATGTGGATCATGCTTTATGCAGAGATAATAACACGTTGCTAAGTATTTGCATGATAAAATATGTGAAAATGGGAAATACCATAGAAAAATAAATATTGGCAAGAGACAGAAAGACAAAAAGAAGAAGTCAGTTTAGTTCATAGGATATATGCAAGAATGTAACAAAGCAGGTAACGAATTAACCACGATATAGCAATTTTGAAAAGATAAAGAGCAGTCTGACTAAATAAAGGTAAATGGGAGAGGGATATACATGTTGTGGAAAATAAATGTGAGGAGGGGAAGGGAGGTGCATGTAACAAAGAAACCAATCCATATAAGCCAAGTTCATTATGGTAAGAGACTAAGTATTTCCCCAGTAGATTCGCCATGCTGTCGCGCTCTTTTTCCTCGCGAAATGAGTCTTTGACATGTGATAACTCTTTTAAATGAAAGAGGTGGGGTGTTAAAAGATAAGAGTCACCACCTAATAATTTTTTATATGCGTTAGGGCACCTATTTGAAAATAACTCTATTTTAACTAGTCAACGTCACCAAAGATCGGGTAAGGGCTCAAATTACCTCAAAGAGAAGGTGTTAGGCACTCTTCGAGGTCAACAACGGTGGCTCCCGACTAAACTTAAGACTATGTGTATTATATAATTAGGCTAGATGATCGAATAAACAAAGGGAATATAAAGGTCAAATAATTATAACACAAAACAAATTGGTACAAATCTTAGTACGACTATAAGGATACAACTACTTAGGTCTAACAGCAAATATATAAAGGAGGGGGTCCTAAGTTTTTTAGCCTAAAGGATCACCTCGTGCAACATAAATAATACTTCGCAACTGCTTCTGGAGGGGAGTTGCTCATATTATTCAGCGAGCACAGACTATCATCTCCTGCAACCTGATTACTATGTCGAAGTTGTTTACCTAAAGCATTCTAATTCAATTCTAAGTCGTACCATATGTGTGCGCTACTTGTCCCATGCCTACTATCCATGAGGCTTTGGACCTACTATTTGGGTGGTTTTGTACTTTATTTAGGTTGAAAGCGACATTCAAAACATATAGGACTTCACGTAAATACAATTAAGGCCCAAGTTATCCTCCACACATAACAACAAATGCACACGGGTAGATTACATATTATGTATAGGCAGTTTCGGGTTCGAGGTGTTGTTTTAAACCTATAGACATGGTTTCTAATTAACCACATAGTTTAAGAAAGTCTCATGGCAGTTATTCTATTCATATTATCGCGATTACAGATTACAAATTATAAAACCTATAGACATGATCTCTAAGTGATTTGTGCAAGGGGCAGTGATAGCCATTGAAAAACTCATAATTACTCTCCTTTGATCCTATTGGCATGTTTTCTAAGGAGTAGCGGTATTTATAGATAGGTTATAATAATTGGTAGATTTATCGCTTATTCCTATAGGTATGTTATCTGGGTGAGCAGAGTAATAAGACAACAGAAGCAGCCGATTAGTTAATCAATTAAAGCCCTATAGACATGATATTTAAATGAGGATTAGCAGAGCATAAATTAATGTAAACATATAGGCATGTTATCTAGTAAGTACATTGCAGTTGCACAAATTGAGTGAATAGTTATCGACACTTGGTTCATATAGGCATGCTATATAATAGCGCATAGAAGTAGACATGGGAAAAAGAAAAGAACTTAAACTCATGCTTCTAATAGTAAAACAAGTTGAGTGAGTGTGTGATTTCCTATAGGCATGGTTTCTACTAGTGTACAATACATGAAACTAAATAGCATATATAGCATGTTGGACAGAATAACAAGTAGATCACATAGACCCAATAGGCACGTTTTCTACCCGTTTATGCAAGCATTAGAATATACATGTTTCCCCAATTTCACTAACATCCCAATTGTTTGTTTACAAATTATAATAGGCCCAATTAATGAACATAAATATAATTATTATACACGGAGAACTGTAGGCCCAAGAGCAGGCCCAAAAAATGAAAATAACCCAGTACTCCCTGGGCCTTCAACAAGCTCACTTTTCCATGAATAGTAGGTCCAGATGCGAACTCAGCTCTGGAGTGTATCAGTTGCACAACCCAGGTCTATATTTTGGACCCATGTCCAAACCCAGATGGAGTCTCACTTACCAAACAATTGTGAGTTAACAATTCGACCAAACAAATACACATAGCAATTACTTAAAGAATTATGGACCTACTAACAGCGACTAAGTGACAGACTTTGTAAAAAATGCATTTGTATTTTAGAAGCAAACATAACAGGATTGATTAAACAAAGATATGCAATATAGGAGAATCAATAAGTCTTAGCTTCATCATGGCAAGTTGACATAACAATACTGACATTACAGGTTCAAACACTTAGCAGGAGATAGCATATTGAGCAGAAAAACATATTGAGGGAGGGTTAGAGGAATCAGGTTCTCTGAGGTTATAAGATAAACATATTAGGGTGCACATACGAAATGAGTTCATAATAGAGCATTAACCTAGAATATTCTAAAGCCTAGGAATCCAAGTCATGAATGGTCAGGCAGAGTCATATTCAGGGAATGATAACCAAAGATAAGCTTAATCAAGTTATGTATCCACTACAATCCAAAAAATATTATAGTAAACAAAAAAACATGTCAACTTCACATCAATAAGACAGACAAGCATCAAACCTTATAGGAGAAAATACTAGTTATGATATTTACTCTAAAGGTCTTAACTAATCACTGAGGGACACTGGATTAAGCAAGCCAAAAACACAATAGAGTTACAAATAGCATGGGAACAGGTCATAGTTAGAATAACAGGTTGGGCATGAATATCTTAACAGAGATTAGAACACATTCTGGGTACGAGTTAGTCATCACAAGAGTTCAGAACAAAGAAGGGAAGTAAACTCATGCCAGGTAGAAGATATAAGCATTCAGGTACAAATACACTAGGCTAAACGAGCTTAAGAGAGCCAAAAATTATTCTAGTCAAACACACGTAATACACATGTCTCAGAATTGGGAATTTTAGGCAAGCTCAAATGCTAAATAAGTTCAGAGTCACAAAATAATTTCAGTTCCAACAAGGCTACAAAAAGAGATGGCCTAGAAACATATTGAGTCACAAAATTTCAAGGGTATGAATATGTAGAGTATGAACACAAACGAAAGAGAATGAAACTATAAAGGCCAAAGAACTTACCAGTTATCAATTGAAAAAAAGAAAAGCAAGAAGAACAACTTCAACATTACTCTAAACGTCAATAAAGAGCAGTAGAACCCAAAGTCTTAGTGTGTCAGAGTTCTCAAGGGTTTCGAATGAACCCTAGGAAGTGCTCACACTAAGAAAGGTCAAATAGTCGAATTCCGGTGGCCTTGGCTTTCACCCGGCCAAGAGCTAAAGTTCAGAACAATGTAGAGTGAAGGAATAAGAGAGTAATAGTTTTTAAGGTGATTAAAGTTTGTCCAAAAGGGAATTGTGGAGGGGTTTATATAGTAGTAGAAATTGAGCACATAAATAAGGAAATACAATCAATCAACACAAAATAAGGAAAGACGGTAAATCAAACATAAACAAGGAAGGAAGAACATAGAAAAAAGTTTAAGAAGCAAAATTAAAGAAAAATCAAGCAAACCCTAACTTGACTGGAACCAAAAATCTGTTGAAGATCTTGGTGAATCCAAACCTCATAGCCTTGCTAAGAACGTATAAGCACGAAATACCGCCCAAATCTTCGAGATTGTGGTCGATTTCCAATATGATATAGACATGGTACTTGCCAAAATTAGGCAAGTACCTAATTAATGCGATAAACGTGTGACCAGTGGTGAAGAAACACGGATATGGTAAGCAAATAATGGTAAAATCCCATTATCAGTGGGATTGGGAGAGGGAATTAAGGGGAGGAAGCTAAGGTTCTTCAGAAGAGAGAAAGGGAGGGTTGAGAGCGTTTAGCGGTGGCGTTTTAGGGAAAATGGGCTAGGGTTTCAGGGGTTGGTTAATTAAAAAGGGTGTAGTGATTGTAGACTGTTGATCTTGAAAGATCAACGGTCGGGATTTAAGGAATAGGCGGGCCGGGGCGGGTCGTATGAGCGGGTTTCGATCGGGTTGAAATAAAAGGGGTTTTTTGGTTTGGGCTTGGGCAGTCTGGGGTTGGGCTACTTTGTTTGGACTTCAGTTGATTCGAAAATAAAGCCTAATTTGGGCAAGATTTTAAAATAGGGGGTTAAGGAGAAATAATTTAATAAAAATAGTTAAATAAAAATATAAAAATGTTATTTATGAAACTTAATACTTTAAAAAAATAGTTGAAGATTATAAAAATGCAAAATAATAATATTTTGACCTTGCATAAAATGGAAAATGCAATTAATTGTAAAAATATGCTATTATTGCAAAATTTCGTATTTGGCATAAAAGTACAACAAATGTAATTATCTAAAATGAAGTAAAATATTATGAAACATATATATGGATGCAAATGATAATTTGGATGATTGAGTCATCACGAAATAATTTAAAGGTGTAATTAATAAATATTTCAGTAATTTAAATGCTAGAAAATCAATTTTAAAACTTGAAAATTATGGAAAATTATAGAAAATGCCCATATAACTCTTGTAAATTATGTACTGATGCAAAATGATATTTTTTCTAAAAAATATATATATGCTCTCTAGAAAATGTGCTGGCAAAATTGGGTATCAACATTGAGTAGATAATCAATTTGAGTCTTGAAACCATACTCTAAAAGGTGATCGGGTTCTCCTTCTTCTTCGGAAAACACGAGTTAGCAATCACTAGATCAAAGGCTTTGGCACACTCCAATAACAAAGTACCTCCTCCATTTCTATCTCCAAAGCCGAAGCCACCATGCACACATCATACCCCCTAGTCGATTTCCCAATGTGGCCATTAAAGTAACCTCTTATAATAAGCTTCTCAGTGAGCGGAATGCCCCGCACTAACCCATGTAAATCTTCCTAGAAGCGCCTCTTAACCTCCTGGTCCAAACCCACTTGAGGTGCGTAAGCACTAACTACATTCAGGGTACACCCTCTCACCACTATCTTAATAACCATCAACCTGTCATTAACCCTCTTAAACTCTACCACTAGCTCTTTAAGTTCCCGATCCACTAAAATTCCTACCCTATTCTTCCCTTTCAAAACCCCTAAGTACCACAACTTAAATCCATCGGCATCTCGAGCCTACTCCCCACCCATCTAGTCTCCTAGACACAGGATATGTTTATCTTCCTCTTGTGGAGAATCTTCTCTAACTCTATCGTCTTTCCCATTAAATTCCCTATGTTCCATGAACCGACTCTCAACCTTGAGGTTCTTTTACCCCCTTTTCCCCCACCCCTTCCCCCCTCCCCTCCCTCGAGAACATTATCTCTCTCTATCATAGCTCGTAGTGGCCACTAGATCAAAGACCTAAAGGTTCAAAGATGCTTATTATGGCTATAGGCAAGTAGAAAAAACCTATGTATCAAATTATAAACCTCAATATAGTGACCGGAGCAGAACAAGGCAGGGAAACCCAATCTAAGACAATTTAAATACAAGAGACTTATTATGCTAAAAGAATTAGGTAATAAAATATGCTGATACTAACCCACAAATATCAAAGAAGGAGAGATAGAACCTGGTAATAGCCCAGGGATACACTGAAGAACTGAACGTAAATCGCCGGTTCACGTTGGAACTGCTCAAAATATGCTAGAGGTCTTGCTGCCCGGATGCTCGTTCGCTATTGGAATCCGCCGGAAAATACTATCTTGGAGTCATTGTTTACAGCTTCCAAAACCCATCAAATGACCCACACAAACACTAGGACGAGGTATCAAGGAAAAAGGAGGGATGGTTCAAGAAATTGAGGGAGGGGTGTTGAGTGGGGGGAGGGCAGCGAGGAAGAGAAAGTGACAGGGAGAGAAGAAAGTGGTGGAGGTGGGGCAGACGACATGTGTTATCGCCGAATCTGAGTGTTCACTGGCAATGGGATGGGGGTTCTGGGGGAAACGAAGAGACGGGAGAGGCAAGAAATGAGGAAAGAGAAGAAAGGGTAAAGGAGAGAGAGGATGGGGGAAGATATAAAACTTACCTTAGCAGTGGTGGTCGCCGGCGGCTTGGCTGGGCAAGCGTGTTTTCCTAAAATTCATGGGACCTCTTTTTGATAGAGGTAGGCCTAAGTCGCGAATATTTGTCAATTAGATTTGACACATCCAGATCTGAAGCAAATCTTAGTTTTCATTGATAGTATTCGGATTGTAATAGGTGGGAGCAAAGTTTACATCATTGCTTTCAACATTCATAGGATTACATGGGCTCAAACAAACTTGCCCTTAGGGAAATGAGAAAGTTCTGGATAAATTTACAAAGTGGGAAAAGGGGTGATATCAACTAACTTCTAGTAACTATCCCCGGAATCGTTCCTATCTCTTCTTCTTCTTCTGGTTGTTCCTCTAGGTCTTCTTTAGATTCTTCTTCATCGTCACTGAACTCGGGATCTTTCACTGGTTCATCCTCAGGTTCTATCTCAGGCTCAATCTTTATATATTCAACTACTTGATCACCATCCTCGAGAGGCGGAAACATGTGATTAATTAACCCAGGGACCACTTGGTGGTGCATGGAGGTAGTCACGAGGTAGTCTGGAAAAATCTCATGATAGATTTACAAAGCCGCCATTGCATCCTCCAGCCAGGATATTCCTTCCCTGCTTGTTCGAGCTAGCTCGCCCTCTTCATTGATCCTGACATAGTATTCTGGAGTGCACAACGAATTTATACCCATTAGCATTGTGACTAGATCATTCCACTCCTCCTAGATCCTCTTTATACTTTGTATCGGGATCTGCCCATTGTATTCATCTTCATACAGTGCCTTCTTCGTATAGAGAGGTACATCCTGAATCAACTCGAACTGCTTGAGAACTCGTAGGGGTGAGTATTCCTAGATGCCCTTAAGTCCTATCACTCGATAAAATACTTCTGGGGAGTCCTTAGGATTGCCCTGCCGCTTAGCCATGACATCTTCCAATTAATCCACTCCCCGCTTAAGTTGGTCAACATCTCTCTCCATTTTTCATGTCCGTGCGAGGAGGCCCAATTTCACGTTCTCTCACTATGACTTCGAATCATGTTATTAACGCCCAAAAAAGTCAAATATGGCCTCTCGCTGAAAGAAGGGCCTCGTGGCCCAGGCTTGAAATAATAGGTTGCAACCCTTGAAGAAATCATACCCCCGAAATATGCGAACGATTCTATGAGAATCTATGCTAATACCGTATGTACCAAAGTGGCTTGGAGGTTGCCCCCGAATGTTTCCAAAACCACAGGCAGCAAGTTGATATTGATTTGTCCTTGCGGGAAAACCAGCAGATCCAAAGCGAATGTTATGGTTCGGAGACTTTCCCACTTTGCCTGATCACACTGAAATTTTCCCAAGTATCATTCATAGCTCTCACGATATCTGAACCTGTCAAACACTTGGTCGAGGCTTACCTATCCATATTGTTTCTCAAATTCCGACTGTTTGCGAGACCCAAAGCATTAAGAAACCTATAGTCGAGCATGGTGACAGGTAGTATTGGCCTCTTCCCTGTAAAGGGAAGCTTTGTGAAACTTCAAATTCATCCAACGTTGGTTCCAACTCACAATCAGCAAATTTGAAAACTACATTGGTTGGGTCCCATAACTCTATCAGTAAGCGGGTAAGTACTTTGTCAGCTCGGATGTTTGGTAAGGCAGTCAATGCTCCTAGGTGTGTCCTGATTTCGTCTCCATTCTCTCGGCGGATGTTCTTCCACCATTGCTTTAGCTTGTGCAGTTCTCCTATCACCATATTGATCTCGGGGATGTTTTGGTTGATTTCCATTTCTATAGAGGGTAGGAAAAGGGTTTGATAAGTGTTTGCTTCGGATCTTAAGTGTCTCGTCATGATTAGTTCGTCTTTCCACAAAAGTCATTTCGTTGGGTGTATGACCCATTGGCATTAGGGTGGCTTTCCTAATTGTGTGTCGATGCCAAGGACATATCCACCTAAAATTTATGCAATATGACCAATGTTTGCTAGAGTAGAGTGTTTCTTAATTTTGAGTTGGAATGATTACTACAAGAAGTTATATCAGTTGACCTAACAAAGTCATTCTCTGAAACTAAAGAATTTTGAAAGAAGGTTCGAAGGGGTGTAAAATATAATCCTCGCGTGCCATTGTGTGTGATAGTATATGAAAATATATATAAAGAAGTAACAGCTAGTGTAATGTTAGCAATAATATTTTAAATAAGCAGATAAGTACATAACGAGCAAGTAAGGTAGGTAAGCATATATTTGCAAATTAAACATAGTTAAAGCAGTGTACAAACAATCCAAAATTCAAAGTCTAGGTCAAAAACTAAGTGGGGTTTCCCCATCAAAGTCGCCGTGTTATTGTACCTTATTTTGCATGAGTCGAAACAAGATTCAACTAGCGATTTTCCTATTGATGAAAAATAAGAGTCGACACCTAATATTTAAAGTTATACTAGGGTACCAATTTAATTACTAATATTATTTCTCTATTAGTTTGCTAACCAGTGAGATTTGGGTAAGGGTTATTATTATTCTATGGGGAAGGTATTAGGCACCCCTTAAAATCTACCCTAGGTAGCTCCATAGGACTTAGACTAGATTTAAGGAATTAATTGTCTATACTCTGCTTAATTAGTGCTTAAAGACATAGCTTATCGTATATCTAGTTAAAGCCTATTACTTGAAAGTAATATATGTAATTTTGAAAAGATGGTATAGATTTATAAAAATCTTTAAGAAAATATTTGTATCTATATAATTGAAAGAGTTTTGAAGTATGTATGTAATTGTATCTGCGAGAAAAACTTGTGAGATAAGGCCAAGTTTTCTTGTCTTTAAAATGGTGTGGCCATTTATAATTCTAGTAAAATAAAGGCGTTTGAAAAAATGGGCCTTAGGTATACCTTGATTTTCAAACCTAGAATTTTACTTTTTGAAGAAAACCGTCTGAAAACCTTGGCTTTGCAATAGCACTTGTCCGATTTTCTTTTGTAGAAAAGCTCAGTTAAAAGACCAATTTCAGGTTCCAGTTCTTCTGATTTTGAAAAAAAAAAAAGGATTGTCGACCTTCGCAAAGGCTGTTTTAGTTTCAAAAGACTTCATAAAAACTCCTTAGTTAAGGTTGAGAGATTAATAGTATAACTGATTAATAAATTAGAATTATCTACTACTAAATCTAATACTTCTTTTAATCCTATTTTTTTAGGGCTTGCCTAGATTGTTCACATGATTCAAAGATATAAAGAAAAATATTCAATCAAATATTGTAAGTGTTATATACATTTGGAAAATAACAGTAAACATAAATAAAGCAGTAGAGGAGAGAAATGGACTCTGGTTTTGGCCTAAAGGAAAGTAGTCCCATCAGGTAACAAGGATGGACAACAACAACTTCAAACTCCAAAAGGTTCGGGTATAGCACTTGTCCCTGAGTTCTTTGAGAACTCGGCAGGCCCAAAGCGGCCCCACAATTCTTAACCCCGACCTACACAAGTGGTTTTCTAACCCACATTTTGAAAAGTTTTGTTAGGTTTTTTAAGTACATGTACAAGAAGACAAGAAAGTCTTTTAATATGCAACCCAATATACATAATTATATATGGATAATATTAGTATGAGCCCAAGATAAATTATAACATCAACGGTAATTCAGAATATGAAAATTAGTGTGGAGACACAGATGGTAAAACAATTTACAATGAAAGCCTTTTTTTCATTGAACACTAAACCTAAAGGGATTAATAGGTGTCAATAGATTATAGGCTAAGGGTATAATTCAATTCATAGCCAAGGTAAGGGTAGAATTCCATTTATGGTCAAGGTACTCTTTGGATCCCTGGCACTTAAAAGTTTCCAAGGGTCTCAAGGCCCCGGACAGTGCTTGTGTCAGGGAAAGTAGCTCAACCAAGAACTAAATTTTACTCCCAAATACCCCTAACTACTCACACTTACTCTTCTCTACGGGTTTAGGTTCTAATGAGACATTCAATATAAACCCCAATACCACTGTGACACCAAACCAAATGAATATATACATTTCTCATAACAGCTATACAGGATACCACCAGGATCATAAGACAACCAATTCACATTGTTGTAATCACGATTCAAACATAAGTACATGATTCACTGTGAATATTATAACATGTTAGGCATGCTTAAAGAAGTTAGCTTCAAGCACACACAGGGAAAAGAGCACTAGAAGATTACTTTAGAAACCTAGACACCTGAATCATATGTCTTAAGAGTAGAGTAGGTTCATGGTTCAAACTTATAGAAGTCCATGTTTATGACTAGATCCTCTTAATAGTCTTTAATTAAATCACTCTATGATTTGTCTTAACTATATCTTAACTTCTAGTATATGTACAGGTTAACAGCTTCAATTGAAACCTCTAAAGAGTATTAATAAAAATGCAAGTTAACAGTCTAGTTTCATTTTAAGAAAATGACATGATTACTTATTTCTAAAAGCTCTTAGCTTCATACTAGTCTCATTGGAGAATAAAGCATACTACTATACTCAAATAGAAGAAGTATCAATAGAAGATTCATCTTAGGTTCATAAGTTAAGCCTAGTTCATTTAAGTGAGCTTAGTGAAGTTCAGGGATAGTGAAGGCATGTACATGATTATGAAAGACAAGCAGAACAATTGAAAAACAAGATAAGTGCATAATATCTAAGAGAGCACCCACATGGGACATTTAGCGGGGGTCATACCATACAAACATGATAGGGTGTTAACATCATGATATCAGACTAACAATATCACTACATAAGCTATCATTAGATTAGGGATATGTTATGCAGATCAAGTATGGAATTTCAGTTATGATGAAACTTAATTTCAGCACTTTAACACAACAGATGAAACATCAAAATATAAACATATCTTAACCAAACTTCATAGCTTAAGTTAAGTGTATGGAAACTATCAAAATACACATAAGGCTAGTTGCATGAATCCAATTAGTTTGGGACATAGTGATCACACAGTCTTAAGGTTTAACAGAGAATCAATGACCCTCCAAGAGTTAATAGAATCACAGAGACGCATTAGAAAGCAAAAGTTGGTTTGAATTCCATTAGATGGTGTACCCAAACTAAGATGACACTCTTGTATTTACTAAACAAATTCATATCCATTTGATTCTAGTTTATCAGGTGAATCACTTAAGATGCAAATAACAGCCAAGGCATATTAGTCATGAAAGTTCTAATAGGACATCAGAGAAGCCTAAAGACAGCTATTAAGATTGTTTGCGGGTTCTCTGGTTGTCTTCAAAGTTTAAGAGTACATATAAGTTATCAGATGTTCATTAGGATTAACTAATAAATACATAGACTCAAACTTTCGATCAGTAGGTAAACTCAGAACCGAAAAGAGAGGAAATTAGAAATTGAGTAAGAACTTAGACTTTAATTGAAAATTTCTAAATGTTATTGTATTGTGTATGGATTTTCTTTAGATCGTTAGGTGTTGTTAGGTGAGAGCCATTAAGGCTCGTATTTATAGTTCCTCAAGGTCTAGGGTTCCGATAGGTTCAAATTGGATAGTGGAAGATGACGATAGGTTGATGATGCAAGCAAATCAAGAGAAAATCAAAGAGGCAGAGGTGAAAAACAATGATAGATTTTACCTATGTGATGAGAGGTTGGCTTCTAAATATGAAGACCCATCGGGCAAACTCTATAACCCATAGGTCACTGCGTTTGACCTCTGGGTAATGAATTCTCATGATGAAACTTTTGCAAAGTTCCATGCATGATCCGATTTAAAAGGTCATAAGAGAAATTTAGATGAATTCAAGTTACACATTTTGGTTTATGATTACATAATTGGGTCTTTTGAAATTTCATTGGTGAAATGGAAAGAAAACAACATGCTTCAATGCCCAAGGACAAGATGAGTGATCGTGCATGCTTGATTTGAAAGAACAAAGAAGAATCAGATCAATAGTGTTTTAAACTTTGTTTACCTTGAAAATGATAATTACAATTATATTTGATTTTGTGGTTCTAAAAATATGTGATCTATTTTAATACCAGTTGTTTAGGCAGTAGATGCTCAGTGATAGGTGAGAAAACAAAGTAAAAGCGAAGGATAACAAGATTATGCAAACCGAGCAGTGGAGAGACAGTGTCTCGAGGTCAGTCTGAAAGGGCCTCGAGGTCGAGCTCAGGAGCTAAATAATGGGCGGTCGAAAGTGATTCGACAATGTCGAAGGCCTCAAAGATGGCCTATTCGTGATTAATAATGAATAATAAATGAACAACTTATGAACACAATAAATGAAAGATAATAAATCAATGAGACAGTTATAGAGAATGTTTGAGTTAGAGAGCAGAGAATGTTCTTAGTCTTGTATATTGAGTCTCATGTGTGTTACAAAGTGACAAGGGTCCCCTTTATATATGAGGGGGAATCCCAACACAGTACATGTGTAATTAATGCAAAGAGAAATGGCTGGTACAGCCATTTAATGCCACGGTACGGGCTTGTACTATTTTGTGTATTTTGTCAGCTTTAGCCACGTGCCCTTTGGGAATTTCTCGCCTTTCCACGTTGATCTTATATTTGCACTGCCTCGAGGTCGAGGGCCTTCGATATGCCCTCTCGATGCTAAAACTCGAACCTTCGAGCCTTTTGAGCATCGTAATGACCGTAAAATCGGTCTTTCCGATTTTAGCCGTATACAGATAGTCGCCGAATTTCTTAGAATGAAGTGATAAGAAATGGTCTTGACTTTTTGCCTCTTCGACACCCCTATTATGATGTCAGTCCCTTCACAACATTAAATTATGTGACATAAAAAGCTACGCAGAGGTCGATGTCAACACAATTCTCGAGAAACCCACGAACCGTCATAGGTTCGACCCTTCCGCTTCAAGCATGGCCAAAGGGCCTCTATAAATACTCCAATCACTTGCCTTTTCATAATTTTGCATTTTCTTCATCTTATCCAAACCTTCAAATTTTGACCAAGTGTTTTCCATTCTAATCTTCTGTCTGTGTTTGTTTCCTCATCTTCTTACTTCAAAACTCGATTGTAATCATGGAAAAAACTTTCAAAGCGATTCCATAAAAAGATGGAGCCGCTTCTTCATCACGCCCGTCTAAGGGCAAGTCAAAAACTCCTCCTATCATAGAGCAATGCATCCCTGGCCCTTTCGATACCATCTCTGACTTCACAGTTGAAAAAAAACCCTTCTACACTGGGCTGATGCGAGTCCATGTCCCGATACTATAAGTGTAGTATCGGATATAGAGAGGGTAAAACTTGACTGCCGCTAGGGGGAGGCGGCCCGAGTAGAGATCCCTACAGCTGACGAAAGCATAGTCACGCATAAGGCTGGCTTTCTTAGTGTATATACATACCCCTTTACCTTAGGCCCCGTCGATTCTTCTTATCCACCGATTGACCCGGTGATTCTTGATTTTTGTCATCAATACTAAGTGACACTCGGTCAGATCTATCTTTCTTCTTAGAGGACCATATATATGTTTCGACATATTGCCAACATGGTCGAGGGAATGACTTTGACCCTCGACCATCTGATCAGATTGTACAGCCATCGCCTATTCCACGGGGGCCTAATTAAACTGCACCACCGATCCGCCAAGGCATTCCTCACCTGCATTGACGAGGATAAAGATCGGGGATGGATGAGCCGATTTTTTAGGATCAGAACTTCGGACATCACCCGTTGATAGACTGCCGTTCCCGGAGTAATGGAATATGAAATGTAAGTATCCCCATATTGATTATGCTTTATCACCTCTTTTTTCTTTCTAACGGTTCTGAATACTCTTTCTTTCGACTGTGTAGCCACTGTCTGGTTCCCCGGTGTGGTCTAGGACCTTCCGGGGTGGATCAGGATTTTGGACTCCACCTTTCCATATAACAAACGCGTATGGCGCGAGCTGGCTAAAACAAGGTGACAGGCAAAGAATCACGGTATGCTCTTATTGCTATTGTTTTCTCATTCTTTGTAAAAAAAATTGATAGTGATGTTTTTTGATATAACACGTTTGTGCAGGCCTCGGTGAAGGCGTGTTGATGAGACCACCCCCACCTGATGAGGAAGAGGCCCCGAAGACCTCCAAGGATAAGAAAAGGAAGAAGGAGGCCTCGGCGGAGTCTCAAAAATCAAAAAGGACAAAGGCTCGGAAGCCCAAGACCGATGCCACGGTCTTGTCCTTGACGGTCGATGAGAGCCTGCGGGGCGAGGAAGAGAGTGATGATGCATGCCCTTTGGTACAAAGGGCAAAACAAAGCGTTGATGCTTCGAGAGTTGTTGGGCGGTCGTCTGCTGAGTTGGAGGCGGCCGATGCGGACCCGCTGTGTGTAGAGGAGACCCTCGAGGAGGGTTTGGGTGCAGTCCCCGAGACGCTCATCGGACATAGCATAGTCCGTGTTGAGGAGATCATAGGGCTTGCTACTGGACATTTCTGGGATCGGGAAGAAGCCTCGATAGAGGATGATGCTGCCAGCGGATTTCACTCGGGCTCGTCATTTTCTCCAAGGGAGATACGAGATGCCCAAGTTAGGGGTGTTCCCAGTTTGGAGACCTCTCGTGGAGAGGATGATGCATTTAGAGATTATTTTGAGGGGGTAGATGAGGAGACCGATGTTGATTCCCATGTTGCCCTCGAGGAAGTCGAGAGGCTCCAAAAGCAGGTGACATTCGAGAAATATATGTTGTTCTTTGATTTTCTATTCTTGTTTTCTTATTTTCCTTCTTTGTGCTGCAGGTCAAGAAGTTGTATAACCAAGCCTTCTTCAAGATGCAAGATGAGTTGACTCATCGTGGAGAGGAGCTTGATAAGCTTATGTCGGAGTCGGTCGAGCTGGAGGCTTTATGATCTCGAAAGGAGGAGGAATTGATCAACCTCCAGGCATGCTCGGAGAGAGCGCTCCGAGAGAGGGCCGACTATATCGAGCAGGTATGTTGGTACCCACACTTTTATTTTGAATTGCAATGTCTGGTGTTGATCGATTTATTTTTTGCGCTCTTCAGGCTAGGCAGAAAGATGCCATGGTGGAGCGGCTCCGAGAGGAAGTTGTGGCCAAGGATACCGAAATCCTTGAGCTAGTTCAGTTGAATGATGTCGCGGCTTCGGAGAGCGAGGCGCTTCGGGGGAAGCTATCCTCGGTTCAAGACCTTCTTCAAGGCGCTCAGGAGGAGACTGATGCACTATCTGCGGCCAAGTCTCAGGCCAATGAATTTGTCTCCTCATACAAGAGAGATGTTGTTGCTGCGAATGATCGGGCCAGGGAGATATCCGAGAAGGCCGAGCTAAAGCTGGATCGGGCAGTTGCTTATGCCCGCATTCAAGCCAGGAGCCAAGCCCTCGAGGAAGTGAGCACTAAGTGCGTCGATCTCTCTGCCGAAATCGAAGAATGCAGGGCCCTGGAGAAAGAATCAAAAATGCCGACCACGTCGGACGAGGGCTCTGAAAGCGGCTCGGACAGAAGCGAAGGCGAAGAGTAGATTATCCTATTGTTTTGCTTTTTTCTCTTTCTGTATATGAGACCCTCGGGGGAATTTTTGTAGAACACCCTTGTAAATGCATTTTTGAAATGAAATATCTCATTGTTACATATCTCCAAACTTTGTTCTGCAATGCTTGCGCAAAAGTTTACTTTCAAGCTTCGACTTCTAGCCCTTCGGAACGTGTACTTGCAAAAGAGGAGACCCTCGAGATCGGACACCTTCTCGAGGTTAGGCCGACATGCGAGCTTTGATCCCTCGAGCGTTGTATGACAGTATCATTTATGTGACATGACTGTGAAGTGACCGAGGTGTCCCTACCGGTACACTTCCCCAAACGTTATGACAATTTTTCCAGAATTAAATGGCTTTCAAAGTAGTTGAATAGCCATCGCTTTCTTTATATATATTCTTGTTTCCTCTTCATTCTAAATCTTGCGACTTTAAAAAACTAACTTTCCTTTCAACGTTCTATTCCTTTTCTCATCTTGCAAAACTGTTTTCATCTTTTCCTCTTTATCTTTGTTTGAGTAGTTATGGCTGCCGTGCCCGAATCCATTCACCAAGAAGAGGGAAATTCTACCTCTGCCCTAGCCTGGCCGGTGGTACACCGCCGGCGTATGGTGAGTTGACCTCATACTATTTGCTCCGAAGAAAGACTTTGCATTAGAGAAACCCTTCAATTCTCCGGTCCATCGAGAGCATGCTTCGAGGTTTATTCGATCGATAGAGGAGAGTCACCTCGAGTCCGTGAGGAAAGACTGCGGATGGGGAGAAAACGTGGTGCTGCAGATACCTTCCCGAGAAGAGAATATTCATGTAGAAGAACTGTGTATACGTACCCATTTCCATTACGCCCCCTCGACTGACTTGTGCTCGAAATATGCAAAAGGTACCGAGTCACCCTGGCTCAGATTCATCCGTCCTTTTGGTGGATAGTGTTGATGATGAGGTACTTTACCGAAAAGGTTGAGCTCGAGTTTACCCTTAGCCACCTTATTAGACTATATCAGCCGCAGCATTGTCGTGGCCTGATTGCGTTACGACGCTAGTCCACCAGGCCTTTCATTACCAACGATGATGAGGACTAGAACGGACGATGAATGAGTCAGTTTGTCCGAGTGAGGACCGTCGATATCATTCCTGCGGAGTTCCTGTTGTTTCCCGAAAAATGGAAATTCAAACGTAAGTACCATGTCGTACCTTAGTGTTTTTTTATCTTATCAATCCATAAGAGTGTTTCTTTTTCTCTTTCTCAGCGGTCCCATGGGTGCCGAAGGAGGTCCCCAATCTTGTGGATTGGACTCGGAGGCTGGTAGATTCCTCAACATATGACGAACGCAAGTGGCGTGATCTGTCGAAGGGCAGATGGGAAGCAAAGCACCATGGTATTGTATTGGTAAAAAAAGATCTTCACACGTGTAATAAATCTTGATGACTCAGTAGTCTGCATGGATCAATGAAGACATGACAGCTGTACGGGACTCTAAGAAGAGGTACGAGGCAAAGAGGCACGGCAAATCACACCCATGGTTTAATTAGCTATGGAAGTCTCAACCTGATTGAGAAGATGAAGAGACACGGTCAAAAGTGTATTTAGACAGAATAAAGGGCAGATTCAGAGATCTTCAAATTAGAGATCCATACGTTACACAACATTCACTCAATAGTTACGGTTGATTCATTGTAACATTACATTAGAGTCATTATTAGTCATTAATTCTCAATCACCAAAAAAGGTAGACGTTATGTTAGGAAATTCCCTATATAAAGGAGAAAAATATAACCTGTAAAGGAAGAAAAAAAACCATTCAAACTACTATTGCAATATACTTACTTTTTGTGCATCTTACTACTTTCCATTTATAAGTTTGCCTACAATTATAATCTTATTCTTTGGTGATCAGAAACCCCTGTTCTTCTTAAAATAGCTTTGGGCAAAGAATCCAATTCTTTGGTTAAACAAATTGGTTCCGTACCGGGAATCTGATAATCTTTTTTTGCTTTTTAAGCGATATCCTCTGAACTATGTCGAACTCAAACGACAACAACCAGCAAAGGAATGGAACCCCAGTTCCATCGCCTTCAGGAACCCCACGTGGTTCAAGGGAACAATCCCCAGAAAGATCCAATAACAATGATAATAATGATCAAACGGTGGAACAAGATCGGGTAAAGCAAATGATTGCAGAGTATGTGAGCCAAGCTTTGCAAGAATTTGCGAGGGGATTACCGACAGCATTACCTACACCACTAACACCACCCCCCAATAATACCATCACCATGGAAAATCCTCAATCTGGGTTGGCAAACTCAGGAAGGGGAGATACTCCTAATGAATCTCTCGAAGCGAGACCAGGTATATCTAATAACTCTGAATTACAGACTTTATTACTAACTTTGCAGAAACAGGTGAAGGAACAAAATGATCAAATCGAACAAATTCCTGGAGTACCACCTGTTATCAAAGGCATTGACGTTGATAGATATTCTCAACAACCTTGGAAACCAAGTGCAACGCCCATACCCATTCCAAAGAAGTTTAAAATGCCTGACGTACCTAAGTATGATGGGACAACTGACCCACGCGACCATGTGACTGCTTTTACCGCCGGAGTGAAGGGAAACGACTTGACGAAACAAGAAATTGAGTCGGTCCTAGTTAAAACATTTGGAGAAACACTTACCAAAGGGGCGCTAACCTGGTATTCTCTTCTCACTGAAAAATCTATTGATTCTTTTCATGAGCTTGCAGATTCTTTCATAAAGGCACGCTCCGGTGCGCAAAAAGTCGAGAAAAGGATGGAGGACATCTTTAAAATAAAACAGGGAGACACGGAACTACTTCGTGAATTTGTAGACAGGTTTCAACGAGAAAGAATGCAACTACCAAGGGTGCCTGATAATTGGG
>ML364767.1:0-17701 GCA_005239505.1 Nicotiana paniculata | reverse complement strand
GTACGATCCTTACTTGGGACCATCGGGACGTGAAACTCGTCCCAGGTTCGAAAACACCAGGTCAGATTTTAGATGACCAAGCAGAGATGCGGGCTCGTCCTCATCTAGATCCAGAAGGGATCAAGATCAACGACCTAGAGGTAATGCGCGAATTGGGGATCATACCTTTAATGTAAGTACCTCCAAACTAATTTCAGTGTTAAGAAATTTGGGTGATAAGGTTCGATGGCCCAAAGAGATGAGGTCGAACCCGAATAAGAGGAACCCAGATCTCTTGTGTGAATTCCATAATGATCATGGTCACAGAACTGCAGATTGCATATTTTTTCAAGGTGAGGTAGAACAATTATTGAAACAGGGCTATTTGACAGAATTGTTTAGTGAAAAAGGTAAAGAGGCATACATGAACAACAGGCAGGAGCCCCCAAAACCTCCATCTCCAAAACGAACTGTCAACGTGATACACAGAGGAGAAGAAGTAAACGGAGTGGTCTGCAAAACGACCACGAAGTTCACAATTACACACGGAAAGCGGGTTCATGAAAATCTGGAAGCAGACGATATAACCTTCGATGATGCATATANGGTTATAACAAAAGGAGAAATTGAACTTAGCACTTATGCTGAGGGAGTGATCAAAAGTACCAGGTTCCAAGTCATCGATACTGACATGGCTTATAACGTAATCGTGGGAAGGCCATGGATCCACGACATGAAAGTAATACCCTCCACCTTGCATCAGGTAATTAAATTCCCCTCTGAATGGGGGATTCAGCAAATTAGAGGCGATCAGCAAACCGCGAGAAATATAAATTATGTGGTACACTACAACAAAAAAGTAGAGGTGAAAGAAACAAAGGATAAGGAAATATTCCAAGCAGGTGACACTGCCTAAACAGGCACGGAAGAAATTACAACCCAAATAGGTACGGAAGGTATTACTGCTGAAACAGGTACGAAAGAAAATACTTACGAGAAAGTGAATCAAGTCACCACGGAAGAGGCATTTGACCACACGGATATAGATTCCAGACCGGACGTCATTCATGAATCGAAGGAAAATGAGCACATCAAAACAACTACGGAAGAGCTCGAAGATGTTCCATTATCTGAACAAAAGCCTGAACAGAAAGTGTACATAGGCACGAGGTTGAGTTCCGGTCGAAGGGGTAAGTTAATTAATTATTTAAAGGCTAATACAGATTGCTTTGCATGGTCCCACTCAGATATGACAGGTATCCTGCTAGAGGTAATGACTCATAAACTAAATGAAGATCCCATCCTTCATACATGTTAAGTAGAAGAAAGAAAGCAAGGACCATTCAAGAACCAAGTGATTGACGAAGAGGTACAGAAACTCTTAAAGATTGGTTCAATACGAGAGGTAACGTACCCTAACTGGCTAGCTAACACTGTGGTAGTACCTAAAAAGAATGGAAAATAGAGAGTATGCGTAGATTATACTGACTTAAATAAAGCATGCCCCAAATATTCATTCCCATTACCAAATATCGATCAAATGATTGATGCCACCGCAGGTCATGAATTGTTAAGCTTTGTAGATGCGTATTCTGGTTATAATCAGATTAAAATGGATCCCTTAGATGAGGAAAAAACCTCCTTTATTACAAGCATGGGGACTTATTGTTATAAAGTCATGCCTTTTGGCTTAAAAACGCTTGAGCCACATATCAAAGGCTAGTGACCATCTGGGAAAAACAATGGAAGTTTATTTTGATGACATGCTGGTAAAATCAACACGGGCGGAAAACCATTTCCAGCAGCTCTCCATTACCTTTGACATCTTACGCAGGTATAATATGAAGCTTAATCCAGAAAAATGCGCTTTTGGCGTGGAATCAGGTTAATTCTTGGGTTTCCTTATATCAAACAGGGGAATAAAGGTAAATCCTGATCAAATTAAAGCTATAGAAGAAATATGTGATGTACTTATAAATAAAAAAGAAGTTCAAAGACTAACGGGAATAATTGCAGCCTCAGGAATATTTATTTCCAAATATTTCGAGAAAAGTTTCAAATTCTTTGCAGTTCTCAAAAAGCAAAATCGATTCGAATGGACTGAAGAATGTCAATAGGCTCTCAAATACCTAAAAGCTTATCTATCAAAACCTTCGTTGTTGTCAAAGCCGGAGGAGGGGGAGCGGCTATACGTCTACCTTGTTGTCTCGAAAATTGCTGTAAGTGCAGTATTGGTAAGGGAGAATAAAGGTAAACAATCTCCTATTTATTATGTAAGCAAGACATTACTGGATGCTGAAACTAGATATCCACATCTAAAAAAGTTAGCCTTAGCTCTAATCATGGCATCTAGAAAATTAAGGCCATACTTTCAATGCCATCCAATCACAGTTGTGACCTCGTATCCATTAAGAAACATAATGCATAAACAAGAACTATCAGGAAGATTAGCCAAGTGGGTCATAGAATTAAGTGAGCATGAAATAATATATCTGCCCAGGACTGTAATCAAGTCTCAAATCTTAGCTGATTTTGTCGTTGATTTTAGTAATATCATTGTCCCTGAAGTAGAAAAAGAGTTACAACTCTTCAACGGTGTTAATCCGGGTCTATGGACCCTATTTACCGATGGTTCTTCCAATATAAAAGGTGTCGGCATAGGCTTAGTCTTAATATCACCCACGGGTGAAAAGACACGGCAGGCTATCAAATGTTATCCTATAACTAACAATGAAGTAGAGTACGAAGTTGTTATTGCAGGGTTAGAACTTTAACGAAAGCTTTCAATAGAGCAAATCGAGATGAAAAGCGATTCCCAACTGGTAGTAAATCAGATGCAGGGGACTTACATTGCTCGAGAGACTCAGATGCTACAGTATCTGGAAAAGGCACGAGAGCTCGTGAGACAATTCAAAACATGGAAGGTAGCACAAATACCTAGAGAGGAAAATGAAGAAGCAGATGCATTATCTAACCTCGCAGCAGTCACGGAAGTAACAAACAAGGAAAATGCAGTTGTCATTCATCTATTCCATTCAGCGATCGACCGGGATAGGAATGAGGTAACTTTCAACAATTTAACCTGGGATTGGAGAAACGAAATCCAAAATTTTTTACAGAACGGCACCGTACCTGAAGACAAGAAAATAGCTCAAGCACTTCGCCACAAAGCTGCATGATATTGCCTCATTCGCAACTCGTTATATCGCAAAATGTTCGGACGGCCCCTAGGAAAATGCCTCGGACCTAACCAAACGGGGTTTGTGATGAAAGAAGTCCACGAAGGACACTGTGGAAATCACTCAGGGGCTAGATCCTTAGTGAAAACCTTAATCAGAGTTGGATATTATTGGCCTAAGATGGAAGAAGAGGTCGAGGACTTCGTGTCCAAATGAGACAGATGCCAAAGGTTTGCTAATAACATGCATTGACCAGCAGAACTATTGCACCCAATAATATCCCCATGGCCCTTCATGAAATGGGGGATGGACATAGTCGGACCTCTTCCCACAGCTAAAGGACAGGTACGATTTTTGCTCGTGCTAATCAACTATTTTACAAAATGGGTAAAGGAAGCGTTCAAACAGGTGCGAGAAAAGGAAGTTAAAAATTTCTTATGGCGAAACATAATATGTCGCTTTGGGATACCAAAGGAGATCGTGTGTGATAATGGCCCATAATTCATAGGCTCGCAAATCACATAATTCTTCGAAAGCTGGCAAATTAAACGGATCACTTCAACACCATACCATTGTGTGGTTAACGGTCAGGCTGAGACAACGAATAAAGTCATCATCAACAATCTAAAGAAGTGGCTAGATAGAGACAAAGGAAACTGGCCTGATGAGTTACTAGTGGTACTATAGGCATACAGGACAACTTCAAAAACAGCCACGGGAGAAACTCCGTCTGCGCTTGTCTATGGCTCAGAAGCCTTAATACCTGTAGAGATTGGTGAACCAAGCTTAAGGCTTAAAATAGCCACGGAGGAAGCAAACGACGACGAATTGAGGACCAATCTGGACCTGCTCGAACCATGGAGAGAAGCAGCACCGATACGGATGGCGGCTCAAAAACAAATCATAGAGCGTTATTACAACCGTAAAGCTCATCTCAGGTACTTCAAGATTGGGGACTTCATCCTCAAAAAAAGTCTTTCAATCAACGAAAGAAGCAGGCGCAGGAAAGCTAAATCCAAACTCTGAAGGACCCTTAAAACTCCGAGTCATAGCTGGGAAGGGCGCCGACGAGTTTTAAGTTATAGACGGCAGAATCCTACCAACAAGTTGGAATGCCATTCACTTGAAGAAGTACTACTTTTAAGGAAAATAAGTACCCACGGTCAGGTATCACACGTTCGATTTTATTTTGAACATTTGAAATTTTACTAACCTTTTTAGATGATAGGCATAAAGCTAACCCATTACCAGATGATGATATTAGACCTGCAAAGACGCGAGGAAATAACTAAATTCCCGGTCTAGGGTTACACTTTCTGATGGACGTTTTAAAGGGTTAAGCAGTCATCATCTAAAAATTATATACCTTCGAGTCCCGTATGTTTTTCCTTTTCAGGGAAAAGAACCACAAGGAAGAAATAGTCAAGTGCTCAAGATTTCATTCTTCAAAGCTCATGAAACTTGGGGGACTATACAGTATGGAAGGCAAAGACGAAGCAAAAAAGACTATCAAAAAGTCAAAGCTCGAGCCTGAAGATCCATCTATCCAACAAGACAAGTGATACGAGCAAAATCGAAAGAGACAAAGACTCGAACACAAAGCCTAATCCAAAAAAAAAACTTCGAACATGTTCAGGTTAAAAGACAAAACGTTAGGTACGAGGAAGAAATGCACATCTTTGTACTTATTCAAAATAGTTATGGATAAAAGATCATCATCATTGTACTCATTCGAAACTGTTGTACCTAAAAACAGTTACGAAATCTTTGTACTCATATAGAAAACTGTTGTCAAATAAAACAGTTACCGATGAAAGATCAAAATCCTTGTACTTGTTCAAAAAACTGTAAAACAGTTACGGATGTAAGTGCATTTCCCTCGTGCTTATTGAGAACTGTTGTCAACAAAAACAGTTATGGGTGAAAACCGCAATTTGAATAAAAACTGTTACGAACGAAAAATAGTTGTCCTCTTGTATTAACTCAAAAAAACTGTTACATATAGAAAACAGTTATGAAATACAAGTGTATATTAAATATGTTAAAATAAAACAGTTGCAACATGAGTTTTAGACGGTAATCAAACACATGTAAAATGTTGTGAAAGTCCAAACAAAAAAAAAACTTTCCTCAGAAACATTCTTAAACACGTGAAAAAATTCCTATCACTCTATTGCATTATTACACCTTTATGAAGTTGAGACGTCTTCTTCATTAAGTGTCGATCAGAAAGGGCCCTCTTTCACAAATTATGCCGACTACAAAAAGGCACACACTTTATATGACATCGTTCCTATTGCGAAAAGGTGCGAGTAATCTAAAGCATTCTATATGCAAAACTCAGAGGAAAAACTAAAACCTCAAAAAACAAAGCATACAAAAGACTTAAAGAGTAGAACAGAAACTCAAGGGAAAACAAAAGTCATACTTGCATTAATATATTAAAACGGCTAAGTAAAAACTAAGTATTAGCTTATACTTAGCCGTATAGATTTTTTATATATACATTGAGGTGCCCCTAAGTTGTCATTTGGGGACTTTAGAAAGATCCACATTTACCCCCGATGGGACTGGGGGTAACCACCAATTGAGACAAAGATAAAAAATAAAGGGTGAATCAAAATCTTAATCTTCTTGAGGAGGGGGATTGACTTCTTCATCAGCAGAAGGAGTAAGAGCAGCTTGGGACGAAGAGGCTTGAACAGCAGGAGTCTCACCTTCAAGTGGGGAAAGATACAAACCTTGTTGAGACTTTTCCATGGCTTCCTTGATCTTAACATTTCAGCGTTAAAGTCGAAATCTCCCCGATTCATTTCCGTCAATGTATCGAGGCGAGAATTCATGTACGCCCAACTAACATCGACAGCTGCCGCATCTTTGAGACTTTCATAATCTCTCTCCCATATCTGAAGCTCAGCTCTTAACCCATCCTTCTCAACTTCAGCAGCTTCATGGGCAGCCCTCAAAGGAACAATTGACTCCTCCAAATATTGGGTTTTGTCTAAAGCAATGTGAAGATCCTCCTGAGTCCGAAATAAGCCTTCTCTACTGCCAACTCCGCAGCCACAACTCTCGTCTGCCGCTCCAAGGAGGCACGGAAGCAGGCTGAGATGAAGAAGCCACGGGCAATGAAATTTGTGGATCTGAAGAAGTCTCAGGCACAGCAACTTGAGGAGCTAAGAAAGCCATGGGCAAGGCAGCAGCGGGAGCATAAATGGCCAAAAGAGCAGTGGAAATAGCCGGAACGAATGAAGAGATTTATCTAAAGGAGGGAGCAAAACCAGCCAGAGGCGCCTCATTAACAGCAGTGCCAAAACCTTCATGGAATAGATGATCCAATGAATCACGATCAAAAAAAGAAGAAGAATCCTTAGGGGTAGAAGGTCTGACATCAGGTACGGGAGACACTGCCACGGGTGTAGACTCATTGTCTGAGGCCACTCTTCTTCTATGTGACATCTGCACCAGGATGCCCTCCTCCTCTTCTTCTTCTTCTTTTAAGGTCTTAGACCCACCAACTTTCCTCTTGGAAGAAGAGGAACCAGTAATAATCTCCTGGGCCTGAGCCAAAGACATCTTCGGAATGGATGCAGCAGACATCCCCCGAGCAGAAAACCCTGTCAAAAGGAAAAAGGTTAAACAAACGAACAAAAAGAAGCTCGAGTAAGGAAAAGAAGCGAAAACAAAAGTTTCACTTACCATGAGTCTTCACTTTCCAACCGTACTTCACGGAGAAGTACTTCCAAGATCTTTCCTCCAATGGAGCAACCAACAACAGCTTTTCTACCCAATCATGGATACCGGAGACATTCTCAACAGTACCCATAATTGCTGAAAGAGGAAGAAAATAGCACGGTGTTAATAAAACACTTAAAGCAAAGAGAAGGAAAATAACAGATGTGAGCTAAAATATACTCACGTGCGCGATTCCACTTCTCAGGGAAGGGAATATTTTCCTCGCACACTAAACCAGCAGTGGGAACAGCAATGTACCGAAGGTACCAACCTCTATCCTTATCGTCATCAAGGGTTACCAACACTCTTTTGCTCCTAGAAGCCAGAGTGAACACCCCTTGACAAAATAAGGTAAGAGAATAAAGATGAATGAGGTGATTGAAGGAAAAAGGAACCGAAGCTAAAGAAGCTAAACATCTAAGACACGCAACAACCCGCCACACAAGAGGACCAACTTATCCTAAGCAGATTTTGAAGAAACGATAAATTTGATGATGACTAGATCAATAGGAGTTCTAAACCCTAGAGTAAAAGGGTAAGTGTAAACAAAAGAATGCCTCGTCTTGTAAGACGTTATTCTTTGATTACTATTCGGAATAACAATGGGAAAATCAGACTCCCAAGAACATTCCCTGCGAACAAGGGGAATCAAACCTTCAGTAATAAGAGTGGGATACCTATCAACACTATCAAGGGATAACGACTGGTCTACAAGAACCTGACTATCCCTAGTGAAGGTAAACTCAGCAGGAATGATTTCATCAACTCGTGGTCACGTAGGGATTCGTGATGTTCTCTACCCCTGGACAGATACCTGGAAACCCTAGCTCTTGGGGAGACTAAATACCTAGAAGAAGGAGGGGAAACAATCTGAGAAGAAGAAGAGCCTCTCGAAGGAGTAGAGTCTAAACTCTCAGTCTACCACCCCTCCGACTCCGAGTCGGAGCGGAAGAGGGTGTCAATTCATCAACGTTTATGACTCCCTTAGATTGGTTTGAAGAAGACATATCTACAAAGGCAAAGAAAAAAGTTCTTTACAAATAAAGTTTGAAAGTTAGAAGCTTTTCGTGAAAGAAAAGGAAAATGGGGTATTTATACTCGAAGACAACTGTCAAAAAATGGAGAAAAAAAAAAGCAATGATGTGAAAACCATAATTGAAAATGTCACTTCGTGACTGATGCAGCCACAAGAAAGCCCTAAAAGGCACTGAATAATTGCAGAACTAACCCAAGAATTCCACGTGGCGTAAGCATTAAATGGAAGTGACAAGCGATGCTTACGTACAGGGAAAGATACAATGACTCGAGTAAAGCGGCGGCAAAATATTCCCGCCATAAATGAGTATCCGCTTACCAAATATTAGTTGATAAATATATGGTAAGTGGGGGGACTATCTGTATTGGTAAAAAAAGAGCTTCACACGTGTAATAAATCTTGATGACTCAGTAGTCTACATGGAGCAATGAAGACACGACAGCTGGACGGGACTCTAAGAAGAGGTACGAGGCAAAGAGGCACGGCAAATCACACCCATGGGTTAATTAGCTACGGAAGTCTCAACCTAATTGAGAAGATGAAGAGAGACACGGTCAAAAGTGTATTTAGACAGAATAAAGGGCAGGTTCAGAGATCTTCAAATTAGAGATCCATACATTACACAACATTCACTCAACAGTTACGGTTGATTCATTGTAATGTTACATTTGAGTCATTATTAGTCATTAATGCTCAATCACCAAAAAAGGTAGATGTTATGTTAGGAAATTCCCTATATAAAGGAGAAAAATATAACCTGTAAAGGAAGGGGAAAAAAAACATTCAAACTACTATTGCAATATACTTACTTTTTGTGCATCTTACTGCTTTCCATTTATAAGTTTGCCTACAATTATAACCTTATTATTTGGTTATCAGAAACCCGTGTTCTTCTTAAAATAGATTTGGGCAAAGAATCCAACTCTTTGGTTAAACAGGTATGAGTTGTGTGGTTGCCTTTTGAGTAGCGCTTTCCTTATGTGTACTAACTCTGCCACCACAAGTGTTGGTGGATTCTCCGAAATGAGACTGTGCCCCTTCGAGGAGAGGGAAGGTTCGAGGGAGGACAATAAGCGAAAAAGATCCTATACATATGAGGACATTCTCAATGAGGCGGGGCCTTCTCGGAGACATAAAGGAGATGTTGTTGCTGAAGAGAGCTTTATATACGTCGGTAATTCTGCGGACATTAGTTCTCCTCGGGAGTTGTCTACGGCTTGAGTCGGGGGACCTTCCGAGGTTGCCGATTCTGTCAGGCCTAAGACCTCTAATTTCGAAGAAGAGGTTCCTCGACAGAGAAATAGCAAGAGTCCTCCACCATCGTCTTCCTTCGAGGGATGCTCGGGACTAGGGGCCTCCCGAACCAAGTGGGGTTTCGAGTGGGCATGCCCATATTGAGAGCAGTTCAACTGCGGCTGATGGGGCTAGGCCAGTAGATGCATGTTCAACTTTTAAGGAGGCTTAGCGGCTCTGTTCCAAGGTGACTTTTGATCGGCCTTGCTGGCTTTTCAACTTTGAATCTTCATTCTTTAAACTGAAGTTTCTCTTCCGTAGGTTTTTGACAAACTCAAGTTCGAGCTGCTTCGTTGTGAGACCAAGATGCGGGAAGCTTTGGGTAAGGAAAAATCTCTCAAGCTTCTTTGTAATAATAAGACGAAAGAGTTGATACATCTTCGGATGGAGATGCATCGGAGTCGAAATTATGAAGGAATCTCGAGCATCAGATAACCTTTATCCTGAAGGAGTGCATACTCCCTTTCCCGCTTCTGGAAACTAATGGTTAGGTGCTTCAGATGCAGAGAAAAATGAAAAAATGCTGGAATGCCTTTGGGGCGAGGTCGGGCAAGTGAATTCTGAATGTCATGCGTTGAAGGCATAGATAGGCGTTCATGTTGCGGCCCAAAGGAATGCTTTTCCCAAGGCTGCTGCCCTCTAGATACAACTTCGTAATGCTCAAGAAGATACCTCAATTTAGACAAGCAAGATTGCTAAGCTCGAGACTGATCTTTTAAATATGAAGGCCGAGGTCATGGATGCAGGGCTGAAGCTGAAGAAGTTCGAGCAAAGGCCGATAAGAAGGTGGTCGTTTATTTGAAAGATGTTGTCGATGCTCGGGCTTAGCTGAGGGGAGCTTTTTATAAAGAGAGGATGGACAATGAGTATGCCCGATGTAGGTCTCGGAGGGAGACGCTCGAAGAGATTCATTCTAGGGGCTTTGATCTCTCGGAATAGATAAAGCAGGCCAAGGCGGATGAGATCGACGGCACGTTTTTCCTTTCTTCCGGTGCCGATGCTGGTATTTGAAGGCTTCCGAGGGAGCTGGTCCCTAGAGTAGATTATAATTTCCTTCTTTATTCTTTGTAAAAACTCCTGTGGGAGCATTGTAAATGCATATTTTTAATACACATACATATATGAAAGATTCTTTGTTTTTTTCTGATTTGCTTGTCGATAATTAGCCCGATGCATTGGACTTCGAGATGAAACCCTTGGGGTTATAAATATGCCCTGAGGCTTTTTAGGCTGGCCCGTGGGCTCTTACGTATTTGGGTCGGTACGACCTTTAGCGTGGCTGGAGACTCAGGCTATTACGCATTTAGCCCTTAGGTGCTTTAGTTAACCATTTCGGGCTCAGTCTCTGAGTCGAATTCGACTCGAGCTCATTAGCCTTTAGGTTTTAAAATTGGCCCTGAGGTTTTTTGGGTCGGTACGACCTGTAGCTGGAGACTTGGGATCTTACCCGTTAGGTCGATACGACCTTCGGTGTAGCTGGCAACTTGGGCTCTTACGCTTTAGGTCGGTACAACCTTTAGTGTAGCTGGAACTTAGGCTCTTATGCATTTGGCACTTAGGGGATTTAGTTAACCATTTCGGGCTCAGTCTCCGAGTCAGATTCGACTCGAGCTCATTGGTCCTTAGGTTTTTAAATCGGCCCTGAGGCGTTTTGGTCGGTACGACCTGTAGCTAGCGACTTGGGCTCTTATGTGTTAGGTCGATACGACCTTCGGTGTAGCTGGCGACTTGGGCTCTTATGCTTTAGGTCGGTACGACCTTTAGTGTAGCTGGCGACTTGGGCTCTTACGCTTTAGGTCGGTACGACCCTTAAGTGTAGCTGGCGACTTGGGCTCTTACACTTTTGGTTGGTACGACCCTTAACCGGTTCTTTTCGGAGTTTTTCCGAAGTAATTGGAGGCATGTGATTTTATGGCGACAGTCGAACGTCTCCGAGTCGCGTTAGTTTGGTCGGAGCCTTATGACAGTGGTTATTTATTTTTGGCCGTAGCCTTTTAGTCCCCGAGTGAGATAGCCTCAGCGTCTATATCGAGGGTATGACTTTTTAGGGGTCTTACAAGTTCGATATATAGCCTTGACTTTGATATCGGGATTATGCCTTTTTAAGGTCTTATAAGTCATTACATGCCTTTCTTGAGGTCTTATAGTTTTGATGTTGCCTCATGGAGGGCTTATGAGTTTTAAGTTGCCAGTCCTGAGGTCTTACGGCTATGAGTCGATTGTCGAGGACAGTCCTTGAGCCAGAGTCGATATTGCTTAATGGAGGGCTTTTGTTGATGTTGCCTCGTGGAGGGATTATGAGTTCAAAGTTTCCGGCCGTAAGATATTACGACTTCGAGTTAGACAGCTTGATGAGCCGACAGTCGAGGACAATCCTCGAGTCGGAGTTGATATTGCCTCATGGAGGGCTTATGTTGTTGATGTTTCCTCGTTGAGGGCTTATGAGTTCGAAGTTTCTGTCCCTAAGGTCTTACGGCTTCGAGTTTTTGGTGACTCGATGAGGTGACTGTCAAGGACAGTTCCCGAGTGGTCGATAAATTTTTGGGCCCTGGGACCGCTTCTTGTGAAAATAGAAAACTTTTCTGACGCACAAAGTGTTTTGATGATAAAATATTCTTCTCTGAATACTTGGTACAAGTATACATGTTTTCACCATCGAGGGTTCAATTGTTCTATGTGGACACGGTTCATTCGACTGTTTGGTCCAATACATCATTCTCCTATCGAGACCCTCTTTGGCATATTTTAGTGATCTCCGGGGGGGATGACCCCTAGTATTTGAGGTTGATTGGAGAAAAGCCTTGAATACTTGGTGAGTTCCCCTCAGGTAGCATATGGGTGTTGCCTCGTTAAAAACTTCGTCGGTAAAACCCATTTGGGATAAAATCCGACGTGAAGGAAAAAGAGCGCAACGCATGCTTTAAAACATAAAGTCTTCGAGCTGGAGGGTGCTCCGATTCTTTTCAATCGAACAACTACACATAGGTTAGTGTAAAACGTGAAAGAAATAGGGAAAGGGTTGTACCTTAACTGTGGTTGCGTTCAAGCCTCGATATGCTTCAGTTACTTGTTCCAAGGACGCGGTACGGTCCTTTAATTGAGGATGCAGCTTGTGACTGCTTACTCGGCTACTTGCTTGTTTTTGGCTCCTTAGATGTAGAAGGTGCCGGTGTCGGCGGCACATCGTGCACTGCGAACATTTCTTTTGCCGCGTGTTGTTCCCCGTATACCATTTTTATTCCATCCTTCGTGGGGAACTTCATCATTTGATGAAGGGTTGATGGTACCGCCCTCATACTGTGAATCCATGGCCTTCTGAGCAATGCGTTGTATCTCATGTCACCTTCGATTACATGAAACTTGGTGTTTTGAATTGTACTGGCTATGCTGACTGGGAGGATGATTTCCCCTTTCATTGTTTCGCTCGCCATGTTGAATTCGTTGCGGACACAGGAGGCGGGCACAACCTGGTCGAGCAATCCAAGTTGCTCTACCACCCTCGACCGAATTATGTTGGCCAAGCTACCTAGATCCGCAAGCACACATTTAATTTGAAATTTATTCAAAAGAAAAGAAATTACCAGTGCGTCATTATGAGTTTGAGACAAAGTCTCGATGTCCTCTTCGTTGAATGAAAGAGCATCTTCAAGTATGTAGCTCCGAGTTCGCTTTTCCCTAGTGATGGATACTTTTGTTCGTTTAAAAATAGGTCCCTGGGGGACGTTGACTCCTCCAATAATCATGTGGATGACGTGATGTGGTTCTTCTGTTTCAGTTTTTCTGTTTGCCTCTCTTTCTTGGAATTGGTTTTTGGCTTGGTCGATGAGGAACTCTCGAAGGTGCCCTTTGCTAATCAGCCGGGACACCTCTTCTCGGAGCTGTCTGCAGTCTTCGTTCCTATGGTCGTGCGTACCGTGAAATTCGCATATCAGGTTAGGGTTTCTTAGAGAAGGATCTGATAGTATGGGTCTTGACCATTTGGTGTCTCTAATTTTACCTATGACCGATACTATATCTGAAACATCAATGTTGAAATTGTACTCGGATAGCCGGGGTGCCTCTATCGTCCCTGTGTGCCTGTCAAACCCTGATTTGTTTATGACTCCCTGAGGGTTTTGGCCTCGTTCCATCCTTTCATCACTCAGAGGTATGTTACGTCTTGGGATATTTCTCCGATTATCTATGTACGGTTGATACCTTTCTTTGTTTGGCCTTGGGTCTCTTTCTGGAAGCCTTGATTCTTTTTCTAAGACTCTGTTAGGATACACCGAGCGCGAGGGGGCTTCTAGTTGGTTGTCCTCGACCCTGATCTTCGATTGATACATGTTGTGTACATCTGCCCAAACTACGGCGGGATACTTGATTAAGTTTTGTTTCAGCTGTTTTGAATTTATCGAGCTTCGTTCATTCAAGCCCTGAGTGAAGTCTTGCACCGCCCAGTCGTCGGAGACCGGTGGTAATTCCATTCGTTCCAGTTGAAAGCGGGATACGAACTCCCTCAACATCTCATTCTCTCTTTGTTTGATTTTGAAGACATCGTATTTCCTTATAGCGACCTTGATGGCACCAGTATGAGACTTCAAAAAGGAATCCTCCATCATGGAAAATGAATCTATCGAGTTTTGGGGAAGGTTATGATACCACATCATGGCCCCTTTGGATAGTGTTTCTCCGAATTTTTTCAATAGAACTGATTCAATCTCGTCATCTCTTAGATCGTTCCCTTTCATAGCACAAGTGAAGGCAGTAATGTGCTCATTGGGGTCCGAGGTCCCGTTGTACTTCGGGAGATCGGGCATTCTAAATTTCTTCGGGATGGGCTTTGGAGACGCACTTGATAGGAATGGATTTTGCACGAACTTCTTCGAATCTAAACTCTTGAGGATTAGCGGTGCTCCCGGGATCTGATAGAACCTCGAGTTATAGGTCCCCACCTTTTTGTCATTGGCTTCTATCTTCTTATCGCCTGATTCAATCCTTTTTGTGAGGTCCTCAAGCATTTTCATGATAGCGGGGTCTGTTGTTGACCCGTTGTTGTTCGACCTCTCCGGTGCCTGTTCACCTCGAGGAGTTGTTTCCGGTGGCACTGTGCTTGGAGTTTTTTTATGGCTTTGCAGTTGAGCAATAGCCACTTGTTGTGCTTGCAACATCTCAAAAATAACGTGAAGGCTAAATTCTTTTTCCCTTTGAGCAGGGGCCCTCTGTGCTTCATGTTGGTCCCCCTCTTGCACGTTTCCATATGTATGAGAGCTTATATCGACATGTAGAGCATTGCTTGAGCCTTCATCAATGGGGATTTGCACTGGTGCCCCTTCAGGGTTTTGTGGTGGTACACCTATACCTGAAGTAGCTGCGTCGCTTTCTCCATGATCCTCAAGGCCGTTGTTTTCATGTGCATTCACTGAGTTAGACATTTTCTAACCTGAAATTGAAGATTCTTGGACAAGAAAAAGTGTAAAGGGTAACTTGCATTTTTAGAAAACCAGCACAAAAACAATCACTATTATTTTTAGCCCCACGGTGGCGCAAAACTGTTTACCTTGAAAATGGTAATTACAATTATATGATTTTATGGTTCTAAAATACGTGATCTATTTTAATACCAGTTGTTTAGGCAGTAGATGCTAAGTGAGAGGTGAGAAAACGAAATAAAAGTGAATGATAACAAGATTATGCAAATCGAGCAGTGGAGAGACATAGTCTCGAGGTCGGTCTAAAAGGGCCTCGAGGCCGAGCTCAGGAGCTCGATAATGGGCGGTCGAAAGTGATTCGATAGTGTCGAAGACCTCAAAGATGGCCTAATCGTGATAAATAATGAATAATAAATGAAGAACAACTTATGAACACAATAAATGAAATATAATAAATCAATGAGACAATTATAAAGAATGTTCTTAGTCTTGTATATTGAGTCTCATGTGTGTTACAAAGTGACAAGGGTACACTTTATATATGAGGGGGAATCTCAATACAGTACATGTGTAACTAATGCAAAGACATTTAATGCCGCGGTACAGGCTTGTACTATTTTGTGTATTTTGTCAGCTTTAGCCATGTGCCCTTTAGGAATTTCTCGCCTTTCCACGTTGATATTCGATTTGCACTGCCTCGAGGTCGAGTGCCTTCGATATGCCCCCTCGATGCCAAAACTCGAACCTTCGATCCTTCTGAGCGTCGTAATGACCGTAAAACTGGGCTCTCCGATTTTAATCGTGTACAAGCTTAGGGTTTCAAAACTGGTCACTTCAATTCCATTGATGAAAGAGGAAAATAGCAGCGGAATTCATGGAGAGGGACACAGATTAAGTGTTTGAGGTTCAGTTTTTGTGATCTAGGGATGGGATGGGAGAAAAGAGATAGTTTTTGTGATCTTTTCTCCCTCATCCCCTAAATTTGGGAGAGGGACGGCAGGGTCAAAGAAAATGTTTTAGGGATAGGGGATTAGGGTAGCCGTCTCTAGGGATAAAGTTAGGAGAAATAATCTGGATCGTTGGATCTATTGATCAACGGACCTGAAAATTCAGGCATTAAAGAGTTTTAATGAGAAATTTTGGTGCCCGTTAGATTCTTGTGACCCAACGGCTATGATTAAATCTGATAAGTGTTTTAAATTAAAGAGAAAATGGAGACAAATTGTGAGCCGTTGATTTAAGAAACTATCGGCTTAGATCAATTGTGTTTCTTTTATGTGTGTTGGAGACGGGTGATGTGGCCTGATTTTAATGGATCAGCGAGGAGGTCAAGGATTGACAAGTTGGAAGCGAAGGGGGTGTTTGGACTGGGTCAATTTCGGATTGGGCTTGATATTTGGGCTAAGATTGATTTAAATAACAATCACTTTCTGTTTAATTAAGAAATTACAATTGTACCCTCTTAACTTTTTAACCCTTTTAAAATTAATTTAAATAAACTATTATTTTCAATAAAATGTAGTAAAAACAATAATTATCAAATACACTACTAATTATTGTGGTTAATTATTTGTAAAATACCTTGTATTTTAAATTGTGACACTAATTTTGAATTATTAACATAGTTATCTAATTAAATAGAAATTAAGAAAATAATTCATTAACTTAATTATGAAGCCTATGTGTTGTATATAACGGTTATTTTAATAATCCTCAAAATTATAAGTATATTATATTTGTAATTACATAATACTAAATTATTAATTCCATAACTATTAATACTTAATTCTTTTGTAAAATAGGTATTATTAATAAGAATATTTTCATAATATTTATTGCAATTTATTAAGTATAAATAAATTAATTTAAAAGGGAGGGTCAAAATTTATCGTCAACTAATGGTGCTTAGGAAGCGGCCATCAAAGATTGCAGTTGTAACGACCCCGCAGGTCGTTTTGAGTGTATTAGCCTTGATCCCCTATTTATTGCCTCCACTTTGTTATATTGTAGTTACATGACTCCCCAGGGTGTTTGGTTTTGGTTTCGGGAGAATTTCGGAGTTATATGGGATACATCTTCCCTAAATTGGAAGTTTAAGTCGTAGGAGTTTATCGTAGTTTGACTTATATGAAAATGATTTGAAAATGAAGTTTTGACTGTTCCAGTAGCTCCGTAAGCTCAATAGTTAAACAGCGTTAACAAATAGCCAATTCGTTCAAATCTCCCTATTTACAAAAGTCTTGAGCCCAGGCCAACTGGACTGTCATGCTTGTCAGTATACTGATCTTAGAATGTCCTCTCACCATCGCACATGTCCATTTGATATACGAGTCCAGAACAAAAATGTGGTTCTTTTGGACTCTGTAGATCAAAATAGATCTAAAAAAAGAGGACGAAACTATATATAACGCCACAGAATGTGGCGCTATACATTAACGGTAACTGTGTCGTTAATGTATAGCGCCATCTACTGTGGCTTTATATATAAAAGCTGACAGGAAGCAGGTATAGCGCCACAGTGCATGACGCTATACATAAAGCTTTATGTATAGCGCCGGGCACTGTGGCGTTATACCTGCTTCCTGGGCCCACCAATAATACGCCTTCAATAATTCAAAAAGCGTATAGTTCCCACTGCTTTGGCGCTATACATTTAAAAAAATTCTCCGGCCAGCCATTTCCTATATAAAGAGGTTAGAATTGCATTAAAATTCATTCAAAAAAAATTTCAACTTNGGGGTGAGGTTGTGATGGAGAATAACTCTGTGGGCTACAATTTACCTGCTCAGTGTCATGTTAAATTTCCACTTACAATGGAGTACGATAAATTGATATCGTTGTTATGCAAAAAAATGGGTGTGAGGAAACGTTCAGTGTTACTTAAAGTAACCAGACAATATCTGTATTTTGTCACTCCGCAAGGGCTTGCTTTTTACTCGGTGTTTAACATCGACGATGACGAAACTTTGAGTGATTTTCTGAGGACTCCGGATGAATGCCGGGAATTCTTTTAATCACAATGTTGGAGATGTACGTGAAGGTTGAAGACGTTCCAAAAAACGAGGTTG
>ML364765.1:0-62272 GCA_005239505.1 Nicotiana paniculata | reverse complement strand
TTGTATACACTTCAAACACTTTGTATGGTTTTAAGCATTAATCATAGAGAAACCAGGTTCATTTTATAAATATCACTTTGAAATTTTTTTTGAAAAAGTAAAGTTCAGCACATATCTTCCCCCTTTTGGCATCATCGAAAAGTTTGCAAAATGATACACTTACCAGATTTATTAATTATTACTCATGGCCACTGAGGTAACTGCAGGTGCAAAGAATGATTAATCAACACAAGAAGCCAATAAATGTAAGCTAAATAAGAAATTGAGACAAGTCAATAACTAGAAGAAAAATTTATTGACTAGTAACGATTATCAACCACCATAGAGAAAAACAAAAACAAAGAACATAATAAAACTAAAAGAAATTGAACAACTGGTCTAAAGAGGGGTTTTGGAAGCTCTGGACAACCTAAGGATGGGAAGGTGCAGAGGAGTTTGTGGTCTTGGATTGTAGGAGAGAAAGCATCTGTTGAAGAACACCCTCGTTCTTTTCTTTCTCCTTTGCTAATTCAGCCCTAAGAGCATCCCGCTCAGCTTCAACCTCAATCACACGAGATTTCAAATGAAGGATATCCATATCCTTAATCTCGTTTTCCTGCACCAGAGTTCTAACTTTGCTGTTGACTGGTTGCTTCCTAGATGAACCAGGTTCATCCACAGGAACATTGACATTGTAGTCACATGTCAGCAAAGTTTCCTTCCCAAAATAGTCTTTGGCAGTAGCCATCTCAGCCTTCTTCACTGGAACCCCAAAATGTGCAAGCACTGCTGTCAGAATGAAGCCATATGGAATTGTGTGTGCTTTGGTTCCATTCACAACTCTGTCCAAGAGTTGGATGATGAAAGATGGCCAATTGATTTGCTTTCCCCTGTACAAGCACTCCATCAAGGTCAGATCCATATAATTTGCAATGTGCCTTCTTTCTTGTCTGGGCAGTAGGAACTTGATGACGAACTCGAAGAATAGCTTGTGCTATGGCTTCATTCACTCTTGTAGACCAGCCTGGGTTCAATCTCCTTCTCATTATCACTAAAGAATCTGGTGTTGTTGATTGCTGAGGCCATCCCATCTAGACAAGGCCATTTTTTCCTTGTGTAGTCCTCATATCCCTCAGCTGGTATGTTCAGAATAACACCCAGTTCTTTAGCATCAAACGAAACTACAATTCCTTTGACCATGGAGGTGACCCTGCCTTCCTTGAAATGGCATTTCCCATGAATTCTACCAACTCAGCCCTTACCAGCCTACCTTCCATGTGAAAGACCATGTCCTTCCAGCCCTGCACCTCTAGAGTTTCCAGCAGATATTGCATTCCAGGCTCCTCTAGATCCTTCATCAGCTTACCCTTCAGTATTGTTCTCTTTCCAAACATGGTAACTTTGTCAGTCACCTCTCATGTTTCCTTCTCCTCCTCTCCACTCCAGTCTGCATCATCATCCTTTTTCCCAACAATTTTCACTTTCATTGGCTTGGCCCTAGTCCTCTTAACAGATCTTGTTGGTGTGACAGATATTCTAGCCGACTTCTTTGAAGAAGCCTTAGCCTTTGTGGGTTTTGGTGTCTCAGCCACACCTGGAGAAGGCTGCTCCTCCTGTTGGACCAGGTCCAACGTCTACTCTTCAATCTCAATAGCCTCAACAGGCTCTCCAACTTTGGCTTTTACGTTTGCTGCCCTCTTCTTCTTGCTCTCTTTCAGAGCCTTTTTCAATTTCTCTTTTTCATCTCTCACAGTGCTATGATTAGCTCTTACTTTTGGAGCAGGAACATCAGCAACTTCAGAAACTTTTCTTTTCTTTGAAGGAACTGGTTGAGTTGCCTTCTTGGACTTCTGAGTCCTCCTTTTCTTGGGGTTATAGGACTCCCCCAGTTTCTTCAGCCTTTCAGCCAATGTTTCTTCCCCAGATAAAACAAGTTCATCTGTTCCTTTCTTCAGACTTGCAAGACCTGCTACAGCCTCCTCAACTATGCTTCCCCCTAAATTTGTGATGTTTTCTCCAACAATTTCAGGAATGGGACCACAGATAACCAGCATGGTACCATCTTCCCCAGATCCCCTCTCAACTTTTTTTCCCTCTCTCTCAAGAATTCTTTCTTTTCTACCAACCCTTTGCCTTTTAGGCACTTCAAAATCAATAACATACCCCACCAACACGAACCTTTTATCAGCAGAAGCAAATTCAGAATTGATTTCAGGACTACCTTTCTCAGAACTGGTTGAACCAGGTGCGTCTTCCTCGTTGGCTGATTTAAAAGATTCACTGGATGAATCTAACTTAGAACCTTTGTCCGCTTTAATAAGATCCTCCAAGAATTTTTCCCTAGTACCAGAAGCAACAGATTTTCGGGCAAGAACTTTGACACGACGATTCTTGGGGGCAGGAATAGGATTTGGAGTGGGTTCAGGAATGGGTGTATTTTTAGGGGTTGACAAAAATTTTGGTGATTGAGAACTGTATATAGATGGAGAAGTGGATAAAGATTCAAAATTTCCTCCAGCTTAATCACGATTAGGTGATGAATTAGAAGAAGAAGCGGGTGGTGGTGAAGACATGATTATGTATTGTTAGGAAGAAAAGGCGAGTAATCAATTTTGGTTTGTGTAGAATGAGTTGAACTTGGTTCAACGGTTGCTTTATGAAGAGAAGAGTAATGATGACCTTTTATAAGATGTGGCTAGGTAGATTTCAACATGCAGACTGTGTACTCAAGTAGGAGTCTAATTGACGAAGGACTTATATTGATTATACATTTAATTTCACCCTAAAACTAGGCTAATTAAGTGAATACTGGACTTCTTGAAACTGGTTCAATTTGGGTAAGTACGAAGTGTTTGAATTTGAACCAATTATGAAAAGAATCATGCTCATGTATGACTGTAATTGAATTAATATATGGAGGAGAGTACGTACCTCGTCCGTCAGATGAATCAGCATGGATGAACCAGGTCATCCTGTTAGAAATCTTTAAATTGCCTCAATTTACAAAGATAGATNTAGCACAAAATTCGATTGAGATCATTCCCTTTTCATAGTTATCCCTTAGGAAATGGTGCCTAACATCTATGTGCTTAGTCCTCTTGTGATGAACCGGGTTCTTCGTCATACTAATAGCACTAGTGTTATCACAAAAAATGGGAATGCATCCTACATCAATACAAAAATCCATGAGTTGTTTCTTGATCCATAGCAACTAGGCACTGCATGAGGCTGCAACCACATATTCAGCCTCAGCAGTAGACAAGGCTACTGAATTTTGTTTCTTGGTGGCCCAAGACACAAGGAATGAACCCAGAAAGTGAGCCATACCTGAAGTACTTTTCCTGTCAACCAGGAATCCTGCATAATCAGCATCAGCATATCTTACAAGGTCGAAATTACTACCTTTACGATACCAAAGGCACAAATCAGTGGTGCCTTTGAAATATCTCAAAATTCTCTTTACTGCAGTGAGGTGGGACTCCTTTGGATTTGCCTGAAACCTAGCACACAGTCCCACGCGGAATACAATATCAGGTGTGCTGGCAGTGAGATATAATAGAGACCCAATCATCCCTCTGTATAGCTTCTGATCAACAGATGAACCGGGTTCATCCACATCCAATTTTGTAGCTGTGGCTATGTGAGTGTCTATTTCTTTTGAGTATTCTATTTTAAAATTCTTGAGCAATTATTTCACATACTTTTGTTGGTGGATCATTGTTCCACTTGGGTTTTGCTTAATTTGCAAGCCTAAGAAAAAGTTTAGCTCACCCATCATACTCATCTCAAACTCACTTCCCATTAGCATAACAAATTCCTTGCTCAATTTTTCAGAAGTCTCCCTAAATATAATATCATCCACATATATTTGCACAACCAGAGATCCTTACCCTTTTCCCTTAAGAACAAGGTACTGTCAATTTTGCCTCGTTTGTACCCATGTTCTAGTAGGAATTTTGATAATCGTTCGTACCATGCTCTTGGTGCTTGTTTGGGACCATATAGATCCTTGTCGAATTTGTATACGTGGTCAGGTGACTCCTTGCTTTCAAAACCTAGAGGCTACTTGACAAATACATCTTCCTTCAGATAGCCATTGAGAAAGGCACTCTTAACATCCATCTGATGAAGAGTGAATTCCATGTGTGCAAAAAATGCTATAAGAAGTCTGATTGCCTCCAGTCTTGCCACAGGGGAAAAGGTCTCATCATAGTCAATTCCTTCTTCTTGATTATAACCTTAAACAAATAATCTTGCCTTATTCCTTGTAACAGTTCCATCCCCATCGAGCTTGTTCCTAAAGACCCACTTGGTGTCAATCACTTATCTTTCTAGTGGCCTCGGTACCAAGTGCCATTCTTGACTTTTTTCAAACTGATTCAGCTCTTGTTGAATGGCATTTACCCAATCAGCATCTTGTAGGGCTTCCTTAATGTTCTTTGGTTCGATCATGGATAGAAAGGCATCAAACGCACACAGATTTTTCAAGGATGATCTTGTTTCGATTCCGGATGCCAAATTTGTTATGATGTTCTCAAGAGGGTGAGAACTCCTATATCTATGTGGTTTAAGTACCAACTGTTCATTCCTAGATGATTCCATGGTGTCTTGTTGCTGTGGAGCAGGATCAGGGTCATGTTGCATATGTTGAATTCCCCCTGTCATGATGCTTGGGGTAGTTGAACCTGGTCCATCACATGTTCCCTTCCATGCTTGCTTCAAGGTGATCACTGCTTCTTACCAGTCCAAGCTCATCATCTACAGGTTCCTGTCTCTCAGCAAGAATGTTAGTTTCATCAAAGACAATATGTATACTTTCTTCTACACGCATAGTTCTTTTATTATACACTTTATAAGCTTTTCTATGTGATGAATATCCCAAGAATACTCCCTCATCACTTCTGGGGTCAAGTTTTCCTAGGGAATCTTTGCCATTATTATGCACAAAACACTTGCATCCAAAAGCCCTAAAGTGGGATATTTTGGGCTTTCTCCCTTTAAGTAATTCATAGAGAGTTTTTTCTACCAGAGGTCTGGTCATGCATCTATTGATTATGTAAAAAGCAGTGTTTATTGCTTCAGCCCAAAAGCTGTGAGGTAGTTTTCTAGATAGAAGCATGATTTTTTCCATGTCTACAAGAGTTCTGTTTTTCCTTTCAACAACCCCATTTTGTTGTGGGGTTCTAGAAGCAGAAAAGTTATTATTAACACCATGTTCATCATAGAACTTAGCAAACTTAGCATTCTCAAATTTAGTACCATGGTCAGATCTTATTGATCCTAGTTGATGTCCTAATTGATTTTGAGTTTTCTTGACAAATGAGGTGAACATATCAAATGCTTCATCCTTGGATGCCAGGAATAAGGTCCAAGTGAACCTTGAATAATCATCAACTAGAACCATCACATATCTCTTACCACTTTTACTCAGAGTTCTCATAGGACCATANTTCATCCTTAGATGCCAGGAATAAGGTCCAAGTGAACCTTGAATAATCATCAACTAGAACCATCACATATCTCTTACCACTTTTACTCAGAGTTCTCATAGGACCATATAGATCCATATGAACCAGTTCCAACGTCCTGGTGGTACTGACTATTTTCTTACTTTTGAAAGAGGACCTTACCTGCTTCCCCCTGGCACATGCCTCACAAACTTTGTCCTCCTTGAACTTAATGTTAGGAAGTCCTACCACTAAGTCCTTAGAGACTAGTTTGTTAAGCTGAGTTAGACTCGCATGACCAAGTCGTTTGTGCCACAGGAGGGGATCACTGTCCAACACACTTAGGCAAGTGAGTTCATTTTCAGACAGTGTGGACAAGTCTATGACATAGATGTTATTCATTCTTTTTCCCTGCAAAACAATCTTGTCAGTAAGCAGGTTAATCAAAAAACATTTTGTGGAAGTAAAAGCAACCAGGTTACCTCTATCACACAGTTGGGATACACTGATCAGGCTATATTTCAAGCCATCTATACATTACACATGTTCAATGGATCGTGTGTCATCCTTACCTACCTTACCAACCCCAATAATTTCACCTTTCTTTCCGTTTCCAAAGGAGACATTTCCTCCTTTGAGACTTTCAAGTGAAAGGAACTGTTCCATGTTCCCAGTCATATGCTTTGAGCAGCCACTATCCAAATACCAAATCTGGCTGCCTCCTCTCACTTGAACCTACAAAAAGAATCAAAGGTTAGTCTTAAGAACCCAAACTAGTTTGGGTCCTTTTCTATGAGAGAATGGATGAATCAAATTTTTCCTGGCCCAATTTGGTAGCCAGTTTTTCCTTTGTACAAACCTCTCATTTCTTCGACTAGCTTGCTCTTTTGCAGTACACTCATATTTGTAGTGCCCAGTCTTACCACAATGGGTACAGATTTTATTCTCGGGGGGAGTGAGATACTTGATTTTGGGATCCCACTTGGGCAATTTACTTCCAAAGCCAATCCCTCTCCTGTTGCTACTATGATTCTCTTGAAGCCATATCAGGGCATCAGAGAATTTATTTCATTTACAAGTTCGATCTAATTCATGTTTGACTTTGCCAAGTTCTTCATTAAGAGTTCTTATATGTTCATCCTTGGCATACATCTTATCTTTTAGTTTTACCACATTTTCTTCTAAAATGATATGAGAATAATCAAATAACCTTTTTACTAGATCCTAGCTTTAGCTTTAAGTTTTCAAATTTTAGTTCTAGAATCTCAGTTTCAAGTGGATGAACCTGGTTCAACAAGTAAGTATTTTTCTTTACAGATTCACTGACTCTGATTTCCGGGTTCATGCACTTTTTTTAGCATTGCACATTCTTTAGGTAGTTGATCTTTCTCTTTGGTTGTTTCCTCAGAATCATCTATGAAATCAAGTAGCAACTCAGAGAGTTTTTCCTTAGATAGGAACTTTACTTTGTTTTTAAGATGGGAGATACTTACCTCTGGTTCTTCATGTGATTCCTCATTAGGTTCTCCAATTTCCATGAGCGCCTGATCTTCAGTCTCCCCATCTTCTGATTCCTCATCTGAACTTTCCCCCCAAGCAGCAACCATAGCCTTTGTTGTGGTTTTCTTGGGTTGGACCTGTTCCTTCTTTCATATCTCTCCTTTTTCCATTCTACTTCCCACTGAGGATAGTTTTTGATGAGATGGTCAGTCTTACCACATTTATAGCATCCCTCGTTGGTTGGACTTTCTAGGGCTTTTGCTTTGTTGTAGTTTCCTCCTCTAGAAGTGCCCTTCTTCCTCATGAGAAAGTTTCTGAATTCTTTGGTGATCATGGCCATCTCATCATCCTCCAGATCTTATCTCTCAGTGATTCTTAGAGCTAGACTCCTCTCCTTCTTTGGACCATCAATCTTCATTGCCTGCCTTCTCAGTTCATAGGCAGTGAGGTTTCCAACCAGCTCATCTAATCTCAGGGTTGCCATATTTTTGGATTCCTGGATAGCAGTAATTTTTCTTTCCCAGGAAATAGGCAAGACCCTTGTTAGGATCTTCCTAACCCTGTCCTCTTCAAGAATGACTCTTCCAAGAGACTTTAGTTCATTAGTCAAGGTTTTGAACCTTATGTAAATCTCTTGGATAGTCTCTCCTTCTTTCATAGTGAAGTTTTCTTACTGAGAGTATAATAGAGTACCTATTGACCTTTTTGCCTGAGGTGTTCCTTCATGGGCTACTTGCAAGGTATCCCAGATCTCTTTGGCAGTGGTGCAGCTTTGGATTTGTTTGTACTCGTCTGGACCTAGTCCACACACTAGCCACTTTTTGGTCTTTGCATTCTTCTCCCATTTATTCAGATCCTCAGCAGTGCAATCAGCTCTAGTCTTTGGTATATCGATACCTTCAACAGTCTTCATCATAGTATCTAGAGGACCATCAGTGACTATGTCCCAGAGTTTATAGTCTTCTCCAATCAGGTGGTCCTTCATCATGTTATTCCACCAAGAGTAATACTGGCCATTGAAGAGTGGTGGCCTTGAAGTTGATTGACCTTCCCAATTTCCAGGTGGTGCACTCATCTTGATCTTCTCCAAGGTGTTAGCCTTTCAAGGATAACCTGCTATGTAACCAATTGATGTTTTTAGACGTCAATACCACACAATTATATAAGTTAATTGTGAGGTACCAAATTTTTTGAGTGTTGTCTAACTGGAAGAACCTGGTTCTTCTTGATGTACTTACTTATATTGTTGCGGAATATTAAAAGAAGTAAAGTAAAAACATAGAGATTTTTACGTGGAAACACCTGGCTCAAAAGGTGAAAAAACCACGACCTACTCCTCAGTAGGATTTGCTCAAACACTTCACTAAAAAATCTAAGCCAAACGGACTTACAAAACAAAATCTTATGTAATCCTAGGACTAACTCTAATCCCTTTGTAGTAACTAGCCCCTAGCTAATTTCTACAAGCTTCAAGTTAACTCTAACTTGAACAATGCTTACCTATTACAATTGTTTCTATGAAAACTGAAAAGATATAATATTAAAACTCCTACTACAATCAAATAGACTCAATAATTAATCAGATGGAACTAGTTCTTCTCGTTGAACTGTATCCTTTGAATCACACAATGATTCTGCTAACATATTTTGATTCACTTCAGCTTTTGTGCGTTCAGAATTCCAGCAGAAATACATCGAGTATTTATAGAGTCATTTGTTGAGCTTGTCGTCCAATTCTAGTCCAACTCTACCTGGGTGAACAAATTCGTATCAAACTCAACTTCCATTCTTTTGTTACTTTCCTTTCTGAATTTGACTTCAATCTTATCATCAGTTTGCAACCTTTTCGCATTAGGAGACAATCTCTTGGTTCATTGATATTTGATATTCACAAATATCTCCTATGCATATATGGTTCATGTTCCAGCTATACAGTTCAAGATGTGTGCTCTGATGGACCTGGTTCAACTGGTCAGCCATTTGTCAATCTTCAAAACTATGCAGTGACATGGGTCAAAAGTAAAGAAGTGCAATGTTGTGTATCTGAGAAGTTATGCCTGAAAGGCATTCAGTTCATTTGGTTGTGGATTGTGGGGTGTTTGTCCCGGCTATGATGGTTGTTCTTGCATATTATGAGAGAAAGTGGTTTCATGTGGACCCAGGTAAGGCTATTACCCTAGTTTGGTGCGAGCAAGGTAGGCTCGATGTTTGTGGGTGGATTTAAATATGATTATGGGCTCCATATGATCCAGACATGTGTATTTCAGTAAAACCGTTTTTCATGGAAAGGTATTAGAACAACAGATGTTGCTCCGTCTTCGTCAAATTCAGGTGATCTTATGACTGTGTCGTGTGAGTTGTGAAACGACTTGATAATTTCCTATGTGTTGAGGTCCTGCATAGTGAGGATGTTATGTGAGCAGGATAGCTGTTGAGATCCAGAGTGTATATATATATCGCACCTCAATTGTGTTTGAGTTTTGTTGCATACGGCTTTATCAGTCTCCCCAGGATGGTATTCTGCACTTAGCGTGCTTATGATCGATATTCGGTAATTTGTAATAGTGGGCAACTCAGCTCCGTATTTATATCTTCTTATGTAAATTCTATGTGTGGATCGGGTGGCACGCCACCACGGGTATGTTATTTGGATCAGGTTGCATGCCGCAGCAGTGTAATGATGAGAAGGGTTAATATATATTTATTTTTCTTATGTTTTATTTCCTAATTTTAAAAAAAGAGTTCATATTAGTTGCGTGAGTTGAATAGTCCCTTCCTGAGTCATTTCGTATTTATCATGTTCGAGTTATGGCCTATTGGCGCGATGTGGTATCATGTGAGGCTGTTGGTCATGTTTGGGGTGATTTATTGTCTGAGCAGTTCATATTGTGTGAGACGAGATTATCGGATCAGGGATTAGTGCGATAAGGTTATGTGAAGTGTATATTAAAGAACAAATACCATTATTCAGGTTCATATTGAAGTGATGATTCTAGTCAAGATGAGGTACTCAAGGATTTGTTTACTCTGCAGTTGGGTATGAATTTCTGCACATTTGCTCCGTTGTGGTGGTATCGTCAGCATTATAGCAGGATGTATGTATATATATCATGAGGTGCATCGAGAGAATCAGATTCGTGAAATTTTTGCTGTTAAGGTTCAGGGAGTGTCATTCTGGTCAGATGATGTGTTATGCGGTGCATGGTGCTAATTCAGCAAAGGTATGCAGTCATGTTCTGGTATGTCGTGTGGTAGTCGATACGGTGTTTATATATTGGAACTAGGCCTGACAGAGAAATTTTAGGTGTTTGAATGAATTCTGTGCTTATTATATGGATAAAAGAAGAAATCTTCAGATGTGATAAAGCTAATGTACTCAAATGGGTTTCAGTAGCACAGGAAGGTGCTCAAGGTGTTAAACAATGATTTCAGATAACTCCAGAGCAGTTCTTAGCAAGTTCAAGGACGAACGTCGGTTTAAGTGGGGGAGAATGTTACGACCCGACCGGTTGTTTTGGGCTCTAGCGCGTTGTTCAGCGATTTGAGGTCATGAGCATCTTCGTTTCAGATATTATGACTTGTAGGTGTGGTCGGAATTGAATTACGGGAAGTTTAGAGATGATTTGGAAAGAAAATTCTCATTTCAGAAGCCTTAAGTTGGAGAAATGGACTAAGATTGAAATTTTGAGTAAACAACCTCCGAATCAGGATTTGAAGGTTCCTGCAGGTCCGTATGATGATTTCGTACATGGGCGTATGTCCGGATCGGGTTTTGGATAACCCGGGAGCGTTTCGGCGCATATTATGGAAGTTAGCATTTTAGAAGAATTTCATTAATTTGGACTTGAAGTGCATTTCATAGTTATTGATGTCCGTTTGGGATTCTGAGTTCGAGAAAAACTTTGTATGATGATTCTGGAGTTGGGAGCGCGATCGAAAGTGAATTTGGATGTCCATAGGTCATTTTGAAGTCATTTGGCTAAAGATAGAAATTTGAAGGCATTTGAGAAATTCGACCGGAAGTGGAAGTTTGATATCGAGGTCGAAATGCAATTCCGGAAGTTGGAACAGGTCCGTAATATCGAATATGACTTGTGCGCAAATTTTGAGGTCAATCGGACGTGATTTGATAGGTCTCGGCATCGGATGTAGAAGTTGGAAATTTCTAAGTTCATAAAGTTGGGATTTTAGTGCAATTTGAGGTTTCGATGGGATGTGATTTGAGGCCTCGAGCAAGTCCGCATTATGTTTTGGGATAGGTTGGTATGATTGGACGGGGTCCCGGGGGCCTCGGGGTGGATTCCGGGGGGTTAACGGATCAATATTTGAAGTTGAAGAAAGCTGAAGGTTGCTGTCATCTGGTGTGATCCGCACCTGCGAGGATTTTCCGCAGGTGCGGCTTTGGCGCCACAGGTGCGAGAGTGGGTAGGCTTTGCTGGGATCGCAGGTGCAATAAAATTTCCGCACCTGCGAAGCCGCAGGTGCGGACAATGGGGCACAAGTGCGATTTTGGGCTGCAGTTGAGGAATCCGCAGGTGCGGGAGATTGGTCGCACTTGCGGAAGCGTAGGTGCAGAGATACGACCGCAGGTGTGGAAATCGTCCTGGGCAGAATGTTTTAAAACAAGGATTTTGGTTCATTTGTCTTCATTTTTTCTTGGGCTTACGCGATTTTGGGAGGCTTCAAGAGAGGATTCCTTCATGCAATGTCAAGGTAAATAACTCCTTCATGCCTATAAGTTAAATACAATATTATATGCATGGATAAGGCATGGAAATTGGTAGGAATTTTGGAAATATTGAAGAAACCTACAAAATAGAAAATTTGATTTTTAGCCACGAATTGAGCATGAATATTTAAGTAAATTGTATATTTGAGTTAGTAAGGCTATGGGTAAAATATATCTTCAAGAAATTTCGGATTTCGGGCACGTGATCCCGAGGGAATTTTGGTCATTTCACTAAGCGGGGTTGGGAAATTATATAATTTGGAATTGTTGCAAATATTAGAGTATATTATCATTCGGTTGTCATTGTTTGGATAGTTTTGGGGCGTTGTGCGCCCGTTTGGAGTCATCAGAAGGGCTTGGAGGCCGGTTATGAAAATTTCGGAGCGAGGTAAGTCTACTTTCTAACTTTGTGAGGGGAAATTGTCCCCCTAGGTGAACTAATTAAGTATATGTTACTATCTGTGGGGGCTACGTATGCACGAGGTGACAAGAGTCCGTGCGTAGCTGCTATTATGCCATGTCCGGGTAGCCTAGGATCCACTAGCATGCCTTACCTGTTGTACCTGCGATCTTGTCTGTGATATTAGACTGCTAATATAATTGAAATTGTAATTTAATGACTAAGGAAGATTAGAGTTTATTTTCTAAATCATCTAAAAAGAGAATTTATTTCCTTCGCGGGCAATTGTACTTCCGAATAAGGTTGTGTTATTAAACGTTATGTAAACTCGGCAAGTGAATTTCGAAAAAAGGATTTAATACTATTTGTGGTTTTTAAAAGAGAAATCGATCAATTACTTGAGTATTTGTGTTCCCGACGTATTCGAGGTGGATTGTTGATTGTTCATGTCTGCATGTGACCGCTTCACAATTTACATTCCGCGAGCGGAGTGTTATTTACCCTACTCTCATGGGAGCGGGCCGTACGCCACGGCGGATTTAAAATGCACTTTTGGTATGGGCTGTTCGATCCTCGGTAGTGCATAGACATGATTATTATATTGAGAGGTGCTCTTATGGGACGGACCGTTCGATCCTCGACAGTGCACAGAAAGGATTATTATATTGAGAGATGCACTTTTGGTACGGGCCGTTCGATCCTCTGCAATGCATAGACATGAGTAGTTTATTGAGAGGTGCACTTTTGGTACGGGTCGTTCGATCCTCGGCAGTGCACACAGTGATTATTATGACAGCTCAGGCCAATTGTCCTTATCCCGTATGCGCATGCTAAATTATTAAATGTTTTCTTCATGATTTTCAAGTGATAAGATATTTGGGAGAAAATAAAGAAGAAATTGTTGATTTATGATATTTGGGGGAAAACAAAGAGGAAATTGTATATTTAAGATATTTGGAAAAATAATGAGAAAGGGGTATCTGTTGTTTATTTCCAGTATCTACTTGGAGTTCAGTGTCGTATATACATGTTGCTTTACTACCTTTACATGCTTATCGTTTTCATCTTATACTGTTAATTAACTTGCTGGCCCTTAGTGAATGTCTAATTCGACCTCTCGTCACTACCTCTCTGAGGTTAGGCGGGCGACTTACTGAGTACATGTTGTTTTTGTACTCATGCTACACTTGATGTGCATTTTATTGCACAGGTACTTTCATAGCAATGTGGAGGATTCGGAGACTTAGGCAAGCTGCATCATCCGGAGTCGATCCGCAGCTGACAGAGTCTCTCTCGTACTATATTTATTGTATTATTTTAAATTTCCTCGTCCAATTTGTACTTCGGACAGGCTTGTAATGATTGTAGAAATTCTTAGAAATTGCTCATGTACTTGTGACACCGGGTTCTGGGATGTGTTGGGATATGTTTGCTAAATTGTAATATATAAATCACTGTTTTATTCGACAGATTTTATTTAGTTAATATGTAATAAAGTAAAAGGAAATGCTTCTTCATAAACGTTAAAACCGGAAATTTATTTCAATTAATTAATAATTTGGCTTGCCTGACAATGATATCCGGCGTCATCACGACCTTAGGGATTTTGGGTCGTGACAAATCTTCACCACTAATCAGACATTTAATCACATATAAACGAGTTTTAAGTCCAAAATCCTTACCTCAATGAAGAACTATCGATTTCCCTCTTCAAAAACCCTTCAAAAGCTTCAAACCCGTATGAAAGTGGTGAAAGAAAGACCAAAATTCGCTAAGGACACGTTTTATATGGTCTGCCCAGGGATTTCCGCACCCGCGGCCTAAATCTCACACCTGCAGACCCGCACCTGCGGTCCCAATTGCGCACCTCCAAGAAAACACTTAAAGTCGAACATCCGCACCTACGACTCCATTTTCGCACCTGCGACACCACAGGTGCGGCCCCACGTCCGCATCTACGACCTTTACTGATCCAGCCAAATTCCGCATCTGCAGTGCCTTGTCCGCTTCTACGGGCCCGCACCTGCGGTCCCTTATCCGCAGGTGCAGTCACACTAGTACCAGCAGCATCAACTGCTATTTTCCAACTTGAAATCCTCCGATGTCTATCCGAAAAAAAATCCTGAGCCCCTCGGCACCCCAACCAAAAATACCAACAAGTCCCATAACCTCATTCAAACTTAGTCGAGCCCTCGAAACCTCGAAACAACGCTAAAACACCAAAAATCACATCAAATTCAAGCATATGAACTTTGAAATAAATTTCACCAAGGATGACGAAACCAACCAAAACACATCCGATTGACCTGAAAATTTGCACACATATCCAAAATGACATTACGAACCTTCTCCAACTTCCGAAATTCCATTCTGACCCCGATAGCCTATTTTCCACTGCCGACCGGATATCGCCAAAAACTAACTTTCACCAATTCAAGCCTAATTCTACACCGGACCTCAGAACTACATTCCCAACACACTCCTAAGTCCCAAATCACCTAACAAAGCTATCCAAGCCATAAAATCTTCATTCCAAGGTCGTTTACCAAGAAGTCAACTCCCAGATGACTTTTCCAACTATAAGGCTACTTTAAGAGACTAAGTGTCTCAATCCTCACTACAACCACTCCGAACCCAAACCACCTGACTCCAACACATCATAAACAACTTAAAGAATGCATAACAAGGCAGAAACAGGAATCACTATGCAAATTCTACGGAATGACCGGCCGGGTCGTTACATTCTCCCCCTCTTAAACAAATGTACGTCCTCGAACAGGTCAAGAAACATACATGTAGTCTCAAACAAGTGAGGATATCTGCTCCGCATCTCCCGCTCGGTCTCCCATGTGGCCTCCCCCATTAGCTGCCCTCTCCAATGCACCTTCACTGAAGCTATATCCTTAGACCTCAACTTCCTGACTTGACGACCCAAAATAGCACTGGCTCTACCTCATATGACATATCACCCTCAAGCTGCATTGTGCTGAAGTCTAAAACATGAGATGCGTCACCAATATACTTCTAGAGCATCGAAACATAGAACACCGGATGAACACTCGATAAGCTGGGGGCAAGGCAAGTCTGTAAGCCACCTCTCCAATCTTCTGAAGCACCTCAAAAGGCCCAATGAACCGAGCACTCAGCTTTCCCCTCTTCCCGAACCTCATAACACCCTTCATGGGTGACACCTTCAGCAGTACCTTCTCTCCCTCCATGAAAGACACATACCGGACCTTCTGGTCCGCATAACTCTTCTGCCTAGACTGCACCGTGCGAAGTCGCTCCTGAATCAGCTTCACTTTATCCAACGCATCCTGAACCAAGTTTGTGCCCAATAACCTAGCCTCACCCGGCTCAAACCAACCCACCGGAGATCTACACCTCCTACCATATAACGACTCATACGGAGCCATCTGAATACTGGACTGGTAACTATTATTATAAGCAAACTCCGCAAGTGGCAGAAACTGGTCCCATGAACCCCCAAAATCAACGACGCAGGCACGCAACATGTCCTCCAAAATTCGAATAGTACGCTCTGACTGCCCGTCGGTCTAAGGATGAAACACTGTGCTCAACTCGACCTGAGTACCCACCTCTCTATGCACGGCTCTCCAAAACTGAGATGTAAACTGAGTACCTCTATCGGAAATGATAGAAACTGGGACCCCGTGCAACCGGACAATCTCCCTGATATAAACCTCCGCTAACCGCTCCAAAGAATAAGTAGTACCAACAGGAATGAAGTGCGCGGACTTGGTCAGCCAATCCAAAATGACCCATATAGCATCAAATCTCCTCGAAGTACATGGGAGCCCAACTACAAAGTCCATGGTGATCCGCTCCCACTTCCACTCTGAAATAACCAATCTCTGAAGCAATCCACCTGGCCTCTGGTGTTCATACTTGACCTGCTAGCAGTTGAGACATCGAGCTACAAACTCAACAATATCCTTCTTCATCCGCCTTCACCAATAATGCTGTCTCAAATCTCGGTATATCTTCGCGGCACCGGGATGGATGGAATACCGCGAGCTATGAGCCTCTGCTAAAATCAACTCCCGAAGCCCATCCACATTGGACCCTGTCCTGAAGGACTAGCAAGTGTCGATCATCATACTGGCGTGCTCTAATCTGATCATAAAGAGAAGACATGGAGTCTACACAAGCCAATACTCGTGGGGACTCTGACAAATCCAATCTCACCAATTGACCCGCTAAGGCTTGAAGATCAAGTGCTAAAGGTCGCTCTGCTGCTGGAAGGTAGTCTAGACTCCCCAAACTCTATGCTCTGCAACTCAGGGCATCGGCCGCTACATTGGCCTTCCCCAGATGATATGTAATAGTGAGGTCATAATCCTTGAGAATCTCCAACCATCTCCTCTGACGCAAATTCAAGTCCTTTTGCTTCAGCAGATACTGCAAACTATGGTGATCAGTGAAGATCTCATAATTCACTCCATACAAATAATGGCGCCAGATCTTCAAGGCACGAACAATGGAAGCTAACTCAAGATCGTGCACTGGGTAATTCTTCTCATGCACCTTCAACTTTCTAGATGTGTAGGCAATCACCTTACCGTCCTGCATCAATACCTCTCCCAAGCCAACTCTAGAAGCATCACAGTAAACGGTATAAGAACCTGAACCAGTAGGAAAAACCAACACCGGAGCTGTAGTCAAAGCTGACTTGAGCTTTTGAAAGCTCTCCTCACACTCCTCAGTCCACCTGAACTGAGCACCCTTCTATGTCAGTCTGGTCATAGGTGCTGCAATAAATGAAAATCCCTCTACGAAACAGCGATAGTACCTTGCCAAACCAAGGAAGCTGCGAATCTTGGTAGCTGATGACGGTCTAGGCCAACTCTGCACCGCCTCTACCTTCTTCGGATCTACCTTGATCCCATCACAAGACACCACATGGCCCAAAAATGCAACTGAATCAAGCCAGAATTCACACTTCAAAAACTTTGCATACAACTTCCTCTCCCTCAGAGTCTGAAGCACAACTCTCAAATGTTGCTCATGATCCTCCCGAGACCGGGAATATACCAAGATGTTGTCAATAAACACGATGATGAAGGAATCAAGATAAGGTCAGAACACACTGTGCATCAAGTGCATAAAGGTTGTTGGGGCATTGGGCAGCCCAAATGACATAACAAGAAACTCATAATGACCATATTTGGTCCTGAAAGCAGCATTCAGGATGTCCGAGTCCCGAATCTTCAACTGATGATACCTAGATCTCAAGTCAATCTTAGAGAACACTCTGGCTCCTTGAAGCTGGTCAAACATATCATCAATACGAGGCAAAGGAGACTGTTTTTTCATCGTAACCTTGTTCAGCTATTGATAATCAATACACATGAGCATAAAACCATCATTCTTCTTCACAAACAACAGCGGTGCACCCCAAGGTGACACACTAGGCCGAATAAACCCATTATCTAGAAGTTCTTGAAGCTGTTTTTTTAATTCCTTCAACTCTGCTGGTGCCATACAATAAGGTGGAGTAGAAATAGGCTGAGTGCCTGGCACCAGATCAATACCAAAATCAATATCCCGGTCAGGTGCATGCCTGGCAGGTCTGCATAGAACACGTCCGAAAAATCACGGACCACCAAAACAGAATCAACAGGAGGAGTCTCACCACTAACATCCCTCACAAAATCCAAATACGATAAACATCCCTTCTCAAGCATACGCTGAGCCTTCAGGTAAGAAATCACCCTGCTAGGCACATACTCAGTAGAACCTCTCCACTCAATCTCGGAACTCCAGGCATAGCCAAGGTCACGGTCTTAGCGTGACAATAAAGAATAGCATGACACGAAGATAGCCAATCCATGCCCAATATCATATCAAACTCAACCATGTTGAGTATCAATAGGTCCACTCGGGTCTCTAGACCCCCAAGAGATATCACACACGACCAATACACACGGTCTACAATAATAGTATCACCCACGGGAGTCGACACATGAACAAATGTAACTAAAGACTCACGGGGCATATCCAGGAAATGTGAAAAATAAGACGAGACATATGAATATGTAGAACTAGGGTCAAATAGGGCTAAAGCATCTCGGTGACAGACTGATATAATACCTGTGATCACTGCATTAGAGACCATAGCATTTGTCCTAGCTCGAAGTGCATGAATACGGGCCTGACCTCCACCTGCTCGACATCCCCCTCTAGGGCGGCCTCTAGCTGACTGACTCCCACCCCTAGCTGCCTGGGTGGGTGGTGAAGTAACTGGAGCTGAAGTCAAAGGCTGGCTCCTCAGCTGAGATGGACCTCCAAGAAGATGAGGACATTGCCTCCTCATATTCCCGAATTCTCCACACTCATAACAACTCCTTAGTGCAGGAGAGATGGACTAAAGGGAACCCCTGGAACAAGCATAACCACTCGAAGAACCATGCATGAAGGAACCCTGACTAGATGGTTCCCGAGATGAACTCTGAGCTGGGAGAGCACTGAATAATGAGCAGCCTGGATGAGAACCGCGGGGACCCTGCCCCGATGATGCACCACTATAAGCTGGGCGAACTGGCTGAGGAGGCCTAAATGGGCGGCCTCTACTATGCTGAAACTGCCCCCTAGAAGGAGTACCACTGAAACTGCCAGATTCGCGAGGCCTCTTGTCCTCCATCTCATCTCGCTTCTGACATCGAACAGACTCAATATCTCGAGCAATATCAACAACCTACTCGAAAGCAGCACCTAATACTCTCTCCCTAGTCATCAGAATACGGATCTGGTAAGTGAGGACATCTACAAACCTCCGGACCCTCTCCCTATCAGTAGGGACTAACTCAGTAGCATGATGAGCCAACTCTGAAAAATGCATCTCATACTGCGTCACCGATAGCTCTCCCTGACACAGCTGCTCAAACTGCCTGCGATGTTCCTCTCTGTGGGACTGAAGGACATACTTCTCCAACAAGATAGTAGAGAATTGTTGCCAGGTGAGGGGTACTGAAACAACAGGCGTACGCCTCTCAAAAGACTCCCACCAAGTGAAAGAAACACCAGAAAACTGAAATGTAGCAAATGAAACCCCACTGGTCTCCAGAATCCCAGCAGTACGAAGTATCCTCTGACACTTATCCAGAAAACCCAGGGCATCCTCGCCCTCTGCGCTGATGAATGTCGGAGGATGAGATCTACTAAACCTCTCCAGCCTGCGCTGCTCATCCTCTGGCATGGCTGGAACCACGAAGTCCTGAACTGGAATAGCTAGTTGGGATGGAACTGCCTCTGGTGTCTGCAGGCCCTGTACAACCTGCTCAGGTGTCCGAGAAGCTGGAGTCTGAGTGCCTCCCCGGCCTGAGATGTAGCGGCAATAGAAGATACAGCTATCGCCTGAGCAAGGCTGGTACATACGGTCAAGATCTGAACCAAGGTTTCCTAAAGACCCGAAATAACAATGGGCACTGCTGGTGTCTGAGCCTGTCCCGCTGGAATATCCGCGACGGGAACTTGATCGTGAATGGTAGGGGGATCAACTGGTACTGCCCCGGCTGCTGCGCGGGCTGGTCCCCTACCTCTACCACAGCCTCGACCCCGGCCTCGACTTCTTGCTGGTCCAGCTAGTGTCTGGTCACCCTGATAAGTAGCGCGTGTCCTCACCATCTGTGAGAGAATGAAACAACAAAAGTTTAGATTTCCAGATTCAATAGAATGGCACGACATAATTCAAGAAAATGAGATGTTTTCCCAAGAGTTCTGTAGCCTCTAGAAGATAAGTGCAGACGTCTCCGTACCGATCCGCAAGACTCTACTAAACCTGCTCATGACCGTTGAGTCCTATGTAACCTAGGGCTCTGATACCAACTTGTCACGACCCCAAATCAATAAGGGCCGTGATGGCGCCTATCGTGAAACTAGGCTATCCCTCTAACACAATGAAATCAACATTTTTCTGTTTGTAATAAATAATCCTTATATTCTGATAAAGATTTCCTTTTTAGGACAAGTTCAACAAGAAACTAATAATCAAACGATTAAAATCTAATACCGACGCAGACCTCTGGAGTCAACTGTCATGAGCATCTAAGACGGTAAATACAATGTATAAGACAATGACTTTGCTACTAACATAAATCCAAAGTGTGAAAAAGGGGAAAGGAAAGGAGGTGAGCTGGGGACACTGAGCAGCTACCTCGATCCTCGAACAAACTCCAAGCACGTCAGAAATCAACTAGCGAGATGGTCCGGTACCTGGATCTGCACGCAAAGGTGCAGGGAGTAACGTGAGTACGCCAACTCAGTAAGTAACCAAAGTAACTAAAAACTTGAGTGCAGTGACGAGCTTTTATAAATTAGGATTTCATAAAAACAGTAATTCAACTTTTATTAGAAAAGCTCAGTATAAAGAAGAGTGAGAAAAACAGTAAATTTCACAATGTAACAGCCTCTCAGGCATAATATCACTCATAACAAGGTCTCTCAGTCACTCATGAATTACACTATCGGTATTCCATGCTCACACTAATCACTCTCACTCAACAGGTACCAGGTATCCACACAATTGCTGCGGCGTACAACCCAATCCACCTAAAATTCGCTGCGACGTGCAGCCCGATCCATATAACATATGATGATGCATGCAGCCTGATCCAATATATATGGTCGACTGTGCTCACTGGGGGTGTACAGACTCTGGGGGGGCTCCTACAACCCAAGCACTATGTTGCTGCGGCGTGCAGCCCGTTCCAAACTATCCTCACAAATATTGTCTCTCGGCCTTACTCACTCATCCTCTCAAGCCACTCGGGCAACTTATCTCAACATCACAGGGCTCAGCCCAAAATACCTCACAGTAATCTGAACAGTGTAATAATAGTGTAAATAGCGACAAGTAGTAAGCTTGACTGAGTTCAAAAATTATTTACTAACATAGTGTGAGAATAGTGTAAAAATACCCCTGAGGGTCTAAAAAGATCGGCACAAGGCCCCAAACATGGCTTACAACCCATAGATAATTATAAGTCTCTAAAATACAGGTTATTTCATGATTTCAAATCAATTATACGGCTTATTAGTTGCTCTGGGACGGACCAAGTCACGATCCCTATCGGTGCATGCCCACATGCTCGTCACCTAGCATGTGCGTCACCTTATTTATCAAAACAATGTGAAATGCCGGGGTTTCATACCCTCAGGTCTAGAGTAGCAATCGTTATTACCTCAAAACCGGCTAAATATACTAGTCTGCAGTGTCTTTGCCTCTAGATTCAGCCTCCGAGTGCTCCAAATCAACCAAAAATTAGATTTATATTATTATTATATGCCAAGGAATGGAACCCATTCGAAATTTATCAGAATTACCCAAAAATCCCCAAATTGGTCAAACTCGACCCCTGGGCCCACGTCTTGGAACTCGATAAAATTTACACCACAAGAATCCTCATCCTCCCATGAGTCTATACATACCAAGAACACTGAAATCCGAGTCCAAATGACCCCTCAAATTCCCATTTTAAGGTCTCTTAATCACAAGCCCTAGTTACCCATTTTTAGCACTGATTTTTCCCAATTTTCACCACTAATCAGACTTTTAATCACATATAAACGAGTTTTAAGTCCAAAATCCTTATCTCAATGAAGAACTATCGATTTCCCTCTTCAAAAACCCTTCAAAAGCTTCAAACCCGTATGAAAATGGTGAAAGAAAGACAAAAATTCGCTAAGGACCCTTTTTATATGGTCTGCCCAGGGATTTCCGTACCTGCGGCCTAAATCTCGCACATGCGGACCCGCACCTGCGGTACCAAGTGAACACCTGCGAGAAAACACTTAAAGTCAAACTTCTGCACCTGCGACTCCATTTCCGCACCCGCGACACCACAGGTGCGGCCGCACGTCCAGATCTGCGACCTTCACTGATCCAGCCAAATTCCTCATCTGCAGTGCTTTGTCCGCTTCTGCGGGTCCTCACCTGCGGTCCCCTATCCGCAGGTGCGGTCGCACCAGTACCAGCAGTATCTACTGCTATTTTCCAACTCGAAATCCTTCGATGGCTATCCGAAATCATCCTGATCCCCTCGGGACCCCAACCGAAAATAACAACAAGTCCCATAACCTCATTCAAACTTAGTTGAGCCCTCGAAACACCAAAACAATGCAAAAACACCAAAAATCACATCAAATTCAAGCCTATCAACTTTGAAGTTTCTAAATGTCACTAAGGATGCCGAAACCAACCAAAACACATCTGATTGACCTGAAAATTTGCACACATATCCAAAGTGACATTATGAACCTGCTCAAACTTTCGGAATTCCATTCTGACCCCGATAGCCTATTTTCCACTGCCGACCGAAAATCACCAAAAACTAACTTTCCCCAATTCAAGCCTAATTCTACACCGGACCTCAAAACTACATTCCTAACACACTCCTAAGTCCAAAATCACCTAATGAAGTTATCCGAGCCATAAAATCCGCATTCCGAGGTCGTATACCAAGAAGTCAACTCCCAGTTGACATTTCCAACTATAAGGCTACTTTCAGAGACTAAGTGTCTCAATCCTCACTACAACCCCTCCGAACCCGAACCACCCGACTCCAACACATTATAAAAAACTTAAACAATGCATAACAAGGCAAAAACAGGAATCAATGTGCAAATTCTACGGAACGACCGGCCGGGTCGTTACAAAAACATGCCATAATACTCGAATGCCTCCAAATAAAATCAGTTACTGCAGCCGTCAAGCCTCGAACATACCACTAAAATCACCTGTAAAACTTAACACGCTGAAGGAAGTGATCATTGCCACCATCATGCTGATTCAACCATTGCTAACCGATCCGACTTCTTCTAATTTACTCTAGGCTTGCCTTAGAAATAATAATATCTCCATTCAAAATATGACGGACCCAATCTGCACTCATCCAGAAGGACTCTACTTCACGAGACCACGTTGTCTCAAAACCCACAAACCATCTCATACCCTCCTTGTGAGCACATTCAAATCTTCAACTGGTACACCAATTCTGATAATTCCTTTATGAATCCGAAGTTATTTTCTCTCATTACTCCAATGTTACACCGCATACTGATGATAACATAGACCACTCCAAGTCCCTTTCATAATCCACTGCAAAAGCTCGACACATAACCATGTCGCGAACTCGAAATCCTTAGGCACCGCACTTCAATTTTTGAACCCACTAGGACCGTTGTTGAGAGTCACCCACTCTGACTTGTTCCCAAATATGATCAAACTCCAAGGTCTTGCTAGCACATGAACACCCTCTAAAAGGAGCAACCGACTGAATTCCTTTCCTCTTTTCCTTCTACATCACATCTACTTAAAGAAACTCTGAGTCTTCCCAAAACCTGAACATGAATCAATAATGCCCAAATATAGCACGCATTCCTCAAATCATTAGCTCGAATTACCACTGATGTTTTTCTTTCATTAATCATAATGACCCAGCAATACACCGTTGACCAGAAACTACATAAGTAAACGACCACACAATCCAACCGTTGATGGTGGGGATCCCTCACTTAGCTTGAAGATACCATTTCTTAACCCTGGAACACACCAATATTTCTCCTTCCCAGTTACCATGATCTCGCACGATCAACTCGCCACGCCTCTCAAAATATTTCTGTTAAACATTTCATAAAGATTCTGAATCACTAACCACATTCACACATTCGACCTCTTACCGGATAGCCAATAGAATCCTTCGTAGAAGCTTCATCAACACCACGAAACCGCTAACCTACTCACAAGAGATAACCCACATGTGTAAATTCCATACCTACATCTTCTAACAACGCTGCACTGGGTGCCATAACTACGAAATCAGTGAACCTTCCGGATCCCGTGCTCGTTCCCCAGCTGTACAAGTTCGTTCACTCCCCATTGACATCAACCAAAAGTGCAACAATTCATCCTAATCGGAAGTCATGTTGAATTGTCCTTCTTATCAAGCAAACTCCTCTCTGTTGTATCCAATCTTCCTCTATATAGTAGTCAATATTCCCAATTAAGTCCGTAGACCTAGTAATTGTCCACCATGGATCTCAAATCCCTCTAAACTTTTCTCAAGGCGTGTAGCTATCCTACCATAGAACCCATATGCTACTCTACCACTCCCCCACTTTGGTCAAACCCCTCATTTAAGCAACTACTCGACTTCTTTTTCTCACACTTGGACCTCCAGAAATTTAACCACCGCAAGACACCTCCCACATGTCCTTCCTCATCCTTCGCTACCCAGTTGTTGCCTTAAATCAAAATCCGTCTCTTTAGCATTCAAACCAATAGGTCGTTATTGATACCTAATTTTTTTATATATATAAATAGTGCATATACATCATCATTTTGATTTATGAGCACACACAAGTATTTTTTTTATATTTTATCATCACTTTTGAAGGCTTTAAATCAATTTATTTCTACATTTTATTATATAAATATCCAATAATTATATTTCAAATTATTTTTATGACGATTTAATCATCTAAAATTATTATTTATACCAATATAAGGTCTTAAATATTTTCAGTGCATTTCTTATAATTATATTTGTATTTTTAAGGCTAAATTGCACATTTTTGCAATAATAGCCCATATGCATATATAATTACATTATTTATACAAAAAATAACTTTTTATATTTTTATAATGTCAAGTAATTATTTTTAATCATTTTCATGCACAAATCATATTTTTTGTTATTTATTTATTACTTTTATAAATTAGTTATTTGATAAAATTGGGTATTTAAAATTCGACCCTAATTTCGGACCTAACTACACAAACCTTGGCCCAATAACCCCAGTCCAATCCTAAATGACCCAACCCAGTCCAAAACCGAGGCAACCCCTTCTCAAATCCCAGTCGTTGATCAAAAATGATCAACGGCTCATAAACGACTCCTCATTTCCTTATATTACTCAACCCCAAACCCTAACCCCATTCCCTCAAAACCCACCGCCTCTCTATTCTCTCCCCTCTGAAGAACCCTAACCTAGCCGTCTCTCAGAAAACCTCTCCGAATCCACCTCAATCATGGATTTTTCCATGATTTTCTTACCTTTTTGTGTATTATATCACCATCTCCTACGATTCTATGTTACCGCCTAGTACTTGCCTAAACATGGAAAGCACTACATCTAAGATTTTGACAATTTCCTTTTGACTACTTGAATCTGTACATGTATCTCATTTATATGCTTCACAACCATGGCTATATGGGTCCGATTAGCCGAGATTTCGGCAAATCTTCGACCTCTGCCAACTAGGGTTTGAATTCCCCTTTGTTTCTTACCGATTCTTAACTGATACTTTTTCTTTTTTGTGTTTGACTACTCTTTTCCTTATGTTTACCTATTTTTTACTTTATTCTTTGCCTTAAATTTGACTTTGAACTATTTTTTGGTATTTTGGGTATTATTTGTGTGTTTCCCTGTTGATTTACTGAATCTTTGGTTTATGCCCTAATATCGCTTCTAATTGATTTTGGAACATTTTCTTTCTATCTTATTTGCATTTGAATAATTTCTTTTCCATATCTATGTCTTCGATTTCTACATTATATAAACCCTTCCCCATTCCCTTTAGAGGACACCTTTTGGACTAAGTATAGCCTCAGTAGATGTAAAGCTTTACTCTGATATTTCACTTTATACTCTAATTTTGGCCGGCTGAAAGCCAAGGACATTTAGTTCTGAGATCTTGCTATTCAGAATATTGTGAACTTCTGTTATTTCGTGCATTTAAGTGCTCCTAACGCTACCAATTCTGAACTTATCTACTCCTAGCCTGGTTAATCTGAACCTTCTTAAGATTTATTCAGCTAGTGTATTGACTCTTGAGTGTTCATGAACATGTTTACTTACTTTGTCCTGGATCCCTGTAGTGGATGCCTCACATTTGTGTTAGCATGTGTTAAGACCTTCATTGTTAGTCATAATTTGCCTCCCTGCTATTGTGTCACTCAACATGATTACTCGACCCCATACCCCTATAGTGTTTGCTTGATTTAGAATAGTTGTCCCATCATGTTTGAATTGTTATTTTGCGTTGTTAGGATAAATCTTTGATACAACTGGATCATCTTTAGTTAATTAGACCACTATGACAATGCTTGAAGGCCTATATCTGCTACTTGACATGATTTTACCTTCCACTATGTAGTAATAGTCTTGCATATGTGTCTTAATTTGTGATTGTGATCTCACCCCTCTTCTAACATGATGCCCTGTCCTTTCTATGATTATTTGGTGTCCAGTATTCTTGGTAATAATACTAGGTTGTGTACTTAGCATAATTCAACCATGTTTCAACTTGTTTTGCACCTGTGTACAACAATCTTTGTCAATCCTGCAAACATTTTCCTTTCTCAACTTTTTTTTCTAGTATGTGACTGCTTCTGGGCTAAGTGTTGAACCTATTTTCTCAATTTACATTAAGGTTGCTTTTTTTTAAGTTCTGTGATTTGTTCAACTGTTTGCTTTGTTTTCTCAATTTGGTCGTGTATGTTTAAATCCCTCAATCCATGTTTTTCAACTTTGGTCCCCTCTTTCACTTGTTACTTAAGATCTTTGAATCCTATTCTTAGCCGGCTGAAAGCCAAGACTACTTAGGTTCCGTCCTTTGACCTCCTAGTGCTCAGGGTTCATTTGAGACCCTTGTGAACTCAGACGCACTAGGACTTGGTCCCTAGTCTCTCCTCTGAATTATCTCTGTTAACCCCCCTAGTGTGAGCACTACCCTGAGTTCTTGAAGTCCTTGGGAACTCTGACACACTAGGGTCTTAGTTCTATATGCTCAACTCTATTTTTTTCCCACTGGGTGAACCACTCAATTCCTGGCTGCCTTATGTCCATGAAGATGTAATTTTGGGTTGTTATGAACCATGAGAATGAAGGCCTGGCTTGGCTAGGTATATCTTTGGGCCTGTTGTAGGCTCCCTATAGTTATTTTACTTTGTAATTTATTCCATTCATTCTGGTCTATAATAATTCTTGTAATAATATGTTGGGGAATTAGTGAAATTGGGAAAGGGGGTTTATCTTACACTTGCATTGAAATGGGTAGAAATCCTGTCTATAGGTCATTACTTAGTTCAAATGTGTTATTATGCTCAAACATGTTCAGATGTCATCCTGCCTATAGGCATTCTATTTTTGCTCAAAATATGTTACTTTGCTCAAACATGTCCAATTATTATAGAAATCTCGCCTATAAGTATCCTACTTTGCTCAAATGCGTGTTAGAAATCCTGCCTATAGGTTCTTTATTTGGTTCAAATGTGTTCTGCTTTTGCCTATTAGAAACCATGCCTATAGGATATTGAATAACTAATATCTCAATGTGCGCATAGGATTCTGTCTACATGTTGCTCAACTTACAAATTACATGCCATGCCTATAGGGTCTAAAATCAGTTTTTAATTTTAGAAATCGTGTCTATAGGGTCTGAAATCAGTTTTTAATTATAGAAATCATGTCTATAGGGTCTGAATCAGTTTTAATTATCGCCATGCTTGTTTGTTTAAGAGTTTTCGACACTCTGCTAATTACCATTACTAGAAATGATGCCTATAGGACTCGATTAAGCAATTCTGAACATGTTCTTGGGATTATCATTGTTAGTTACTGCGTGAATTGCCTGGACAACTATGTAGGATTTAGAAATTGTAGGCTTTTGCATATGAAGCTGATCGCTTATAAAATCTAGAAGCACATAGAGATCTTGCCTATAGGGTTCTGCAACCTTAACTTATTAAAATCTGTAACTGTCAATGTTAGTTTGCGTGCATTTGTTGTCTAAGTGCGGAGGCCAACTTGAGCCCTTATGTGCCTATACGTGAAAGTCCAAATTGTTTGTATGTCGTCTATTTTTCTCATTGCCACGACCCAAAAATCCATAAGGTCGTGATGGTGCCGGACATCAATGTCAGGCAAGCCGAATCATTTATTTAATTGAGATAACTTTCCGGTTTTAACATTTATGAAAACATTTCCTTTCACTTTATTACATATTAACCAAATAAAAGTCTGTTAATTAAAAACAATGGTTTAAATATTACACTTTAGCAAATATGTCCCAACACATCCTAGAACCCGGTGTCACAAGTACATGAGAAATTTCTAAGAATTTATACAATCATTACAAAACCTGTCCGGGATACAAATTGGACAAGGAAATTTAAAATGAAAATAAATACAGTACGAGGGAGCCTCTGTCAGCTGCGGATCGCTTCCGGATGATGCAGCTCGCCTAAGTCTCTGAATCCTCCACATTTGCTATGAAAGTACCTGTGCAATAAAATGCACAACAAGTGTAGTATGAGTACAAAAACAACGTGTACTTAGTAAGTCGCCTGCCTAACCTCAGAGAGGTAGTGACGAGAGGTGAAATTAGACACCTACTAAAGGTCAATATAGAATATTTAAGTGTGACACTAAGCATGATTATCATACGCAATTTATTAAAATCGGGAATAAGTATTTTCAACTCCGTTCACATTTAACACTTTATATCTTCGTCATATTAATAACAATTAATCAACATGGGTGATTTAATCAAATAACAATAAATCGACGGGAAGTAACAACTTCTTCAAAAATCTTTTTAATAACTTTAAATCTCTGTCATTTCAATTGATAACTTAATATTTCAGGCCAGTAATCAGGCAAAATCATAGCAACTACGCAGTAAATATCATGCGCAAGCAATGCCGAGGGTCGAACGGCACGAACCATAGATGCATCTATCCTCCCCGCTCGCGAATCGATCATGCGACACGGTTATACATACAAATAATAAGGCTAGCTTGCTCGCAAATCATACATGCGACTCAGGTGCTCATATGTACACATATCCACATAATAAATCCTTATTTTTATCAAGAAGCAGTTTTTCTCAGGAAAGTGGTAAAAATCCTTCTTAAAGAAACATGAAATATAGTTTTTAAATCTTTGTTTTGAAACTTATTTGTTAAGTTTAATGATATTCCGTAATACAACCCTACCAGGTACACAATTATCCACAGAGGAATCAATTCCCTTTCTATATGATTAAGGAAATGAACTCTATTCTTCTTTAGACATTTAATTATGATTTCAATTATATTAGCAGTATAAATATTACAGGAAGGACCACATGTACAACACGTAAGGCATGCTAGTGGGTCCTAGATTACCCGGACATGGCATAATAGTCGCTACGCACAGACTCCGTAACCTAGTGTGTACGTAACCCCCGAAGATAATAGCATATACTTAATTAATTCACCTAGGGCGACAGTTCCCCCTCACAAAGTTAGAAAGAAGACTTACCTCGCTCCGAGATTCCATAACCGGCCTCCAAGCCCTTCCGATGACTCCAAACGGATACACAACGCCCCAAAACTATCCATACAACGACAAACCAATGAAGATATACTCTAATATTTGCAACAATTGCAAATTATATAATTTCCCAACCTCGCTTAGTGAAATGACCAGAATGCCCTCGGGCCCAGCCCGGAATCTGAAATTTCTCGAAGATATATTCTACCCATAGCCTTACTAACTCAAATATACAATTTACTCAAATATTCATGCTCAATTCGTGGCTAAAAATTCAATTTTCCATTTTCTAGGTTTCTTCAATATTTCCCAAATTCCTACCAATTTCCATGCCTAATCCATGCATACAATCTTGTATTTAACTTAGAGGCATGAAGGAGTTACTTACCTTGACATTGCATGAAGTAATCCTCTCTTTGAAGCCTCCCAAAATCACCTAAGTCCAAGAAGAAATGAAGAAAAATGAACCAAAATCCTTGTTTTAAAACATTCTGCTCAGGCCGATTTCCGCACCAAATCTTCCCCACCTGCGGCCTTCTTGGCTCCAGCCCAAATTCGCACCTGCGGTTCCCTTAGCCACACTTGCGTCCAAATCCTCGCAGGTGCGGATCACACCAGATGACAACAGTCTTCATCTTTCTTCCACTTCAAATATTGATCCGTTAACCACTCGGAATCCACCCGAGGCCCCGCGGGACCCTGCCCAATTATACCATCCTGTTCCAAAACATAATGCAGAATTGCTCGAGGCCTCAAATCACATCAAACAACATCGAAACTACGAGTCGCACTCAAATCCCAACTTTATGAACTTAGAATTTCCAACTTGCACATCCGATGCCGAAACCTATCAAATCACGTCTGATTGACCTCAAAATTTGCACATAAGTCATTTCAACATTACAGACCTGCTCCAACTTCCGGAATCGCATTCCGACCTCGATATCAAAACTTCCACTTCCGGTCGGATTTCTCAAAACCTTCAAATTTCTATCTTTAGTCAAATGACTTCAAAATGACCTGCGGACATCCAAATTCACTTTCGATCGCGCTCCCAAATACAGAATCACCATACGAAGCTATTTCCAGACTCGGAATCCAAAACGGACATCAACAACACTTAAATGAACTTCAAGCCCAAATTTATGAAATTCTTCTAAAATGCTAACTTCCATAATATACGCTGAAACGCTCTCGGGTTATACAAAACCCGGTCCGGACATACACCCAAGTCTGAAATCATCATACGAACCTGCAAGAACCTTCAAATCTTGATTTGGAGGTCGGTTACTCAAAAATCCAATCTTAGTTGATTCTTCCAACTTAAGGCTTTTGAAATGAGAATTTTCATTCCAAATAAATTATACATTTCCTGAAATTCAATTCCGACCACGCCCACGGGTCATAATACCTGAAACGAAGCTGCTCACGGCCTCAAACCGCTGCACGACGTGCTAGAGCTCAAATCGACCGGTCGGGTCGTTACATTCTCCCACACTTAAATCGACGTTCGTCTTCGAACGTGCTAAGAACTGCTCTGGAGTTACCTGAAATCACTATTTAACACCTCGAGCACCTGCCCGTGCTACCACCACCCAGCTGAGCACATTATCTTGATCAAATATGAAGATTTCTTCTTTCATCCATATAATAAGCTCAGAACCTAGTTCCAACACTTGAAATTCTCTGCCAGGCCGAGTTCCAATACATAAACACTGTATTATCCACCACCCGATATACCAGGACATGACTGATACCTTTGCTAAATCAACACCTTTCCTCGCATAACTCATCATCTGACCACAACGACATCCCCTGAACCTAAATAGCCAAAAATTCCACGAATCTGATGCTCCTAATGCACCTCATGATATATATACATATCCCCCTATAATGCTGACGATATCACCACAAAGGAGGAGATGTGCAGAAATTCATACCCAACTGCAGAGTTAACAATTCCTTGAATACCTCGTCTTGACTAGAATCATCAATCGATCACAAGCACGCTAAGTGCACAATACCATCCTGGGGAGACTGATAAAGCCGTAGGCTACAAAACTCAAGAACAACTGAGGTGCGATATATATATATATATACACTCTGGATCTCAAGAGCTATCCTTCTCACATAAGATCCCCACTATGCGGGACCTCAACACATAGGAAATTATCAAGTCCTTTCACAACTCACACGGCACAGTCATAAGATCACCTGAATTTGACGAAGACGGAACAACATCCGTTGTTCTAATACCTTTTCATGAAAAGCGCTCTACTGGAATGAACATGCCTGGCTCATACGGAGCCCATAATCATATTTAAATCCATCCACAAACATCGAGTCACCTTGCTCGCACCAAACTAAGCTGATAGCTTTTACCTGGGTCCACATTAACCCACTTCCTCTCCTAATATGCGAGAACAACCATCATAGCCGGGACAAACACCCCACAATCCACAACCAAATGAACTGAACGCCTCTCAGGCATAACTTCTCAAATAAATAACATCGCACTTCTTTATACTCAGTCCAAATCTTCAATCAATTAAGTGACTACATGTCACACTTATACAATCTTTCCGCGGTCATGCTTCCACGACCTTCCACACACGGCAACAAGTCTGCCCATCCACCACTTCCATACTACGTTGTAAGACAATTCAATAACTCATAACCAGGGTACAAAGCCTCTTCCACCGAATCTCAATCTCAGGTGACACTGAAGATAACACCAGCTTACACTGAACTTTCAAATCACTTTTCATTGTTGTTCCGCGCTCATGACCTCCTTATCATCACTGAACCGCAATCTCGATTCTTACTCCCAGTTACATACTGCTTACCGCATCTAACCTGCCAATATGAGGTAGCGCAAGAATTCCGTCATAACTGTTGAACCATAACATTTCATCATATGACGGCCAACAAGTCCCGCACACACACCACATGCATAACTTAATCACATCAAAGGAACTGATCACTTCCGCAAACGTGCCATTTCAACCATGGCTAATCAATCTATTTTCTTTTAATCATCTTCAATTTGCCTCAGGAATAATAGAAACTTCCTTCAACTCATAGCAAACTCAACCGTCACCCATCCTGAGTGACCTTGATTCACGAGACTATGCTTCCTAATCCCAGGACCCGTCTCATACCCTCCTGATAATATTTCTACAAACCGGAGTCTGTTTCTCTCACTCCTTCAATACTATCATGTATGTTGAAACATATCATAGAACATTCCAACCATCTTCCTTTTTTTTTCTCAGAAATTACTCTGCAACAGCTCGATTCTCAATCATACTGCTGCCTGAAACCCTTAAACGCTGCATTCTTGACTTTTGAACTCACTAGGACCGCTATTGAGAGTCACCCACTCTGACTGGCCCTGAATGCAATCAAATCCAAGGTTCTTATAGCACATGAACACCCCTTCCAAGGAACCACGCGACCGAGTCACTATCCTGACAACTCACCTATGCCTTAAGAAAAATTCTGAATCTTCCAAAGCCTAACCCTGGCCCGACAGGGCCAACTTCTGCACACATTCATCAAATCCCACACACAATCACCATTTCACTCATTTCCCTTAGCTAAAATAACTTTCCAACACGCCGACAATCCCCGACCCTATGAGAAGACAACCCTACAACCCAACTGCAGATGGTGGGACTCCCCCACTTAGCCCGAAACTACTCCTTGCACCACTCTAGACCCTGCCGAGATCCTTTCTTCTTTGATAACATGATCTTGCTCCACAAATCCGTCCAATTCCTCCAAATTCTCTTGCCAGCAATCCCTAAATACTCAAACTCTCTAGAATCATTCACACATTCCGCCTCCTACTGAATAGCCACTAGAACCCCTCATCGAGACCTGCCAACCCCCCCATCGCTAACCTATTCATAGAAGATAACCCACCCGTGGAATTCATCCGCGGACACCTTCCAACGATGCTGAAATGCACGCTTTCTGCGACATCAATACCCTATCCTACTCCCTGCTTCATTTACCAACTTTACTAGTCCGTCCGCTCCTCATGGACATCCATTAAATGCGCGAAAATATCTTCAAATTCCAAGTTATGCTGTCGCTCCCCCACTTTGCGACTGCTCGACTTCCGCTTCTTACACCTGGCCTCCTAGAAATGGAACCACCGCCTAGCCTCAATTCAATGACATTCTCTGTAGCTCTTAACCCAGCAGATCACCACGACTTCAAACTCTCCGAATATCATCTTTCTCTAGTTGCCTTCATTATCAACACCTCTCCGGTACTGAACCACCACACCTCCTGGTCTCTGCCCCCGGCATTCTTCAATACTCCTTCTCAATACTCTGACCCCACGCAACCGAAGAAACCATATCACTGACAAACTTAACACATTCCATTCGATCAATGACGACCACTTCACATCACAGGCGCATATCCCACCTCACTTGAAGAAACCCAGTCTTACTACTTTATCAACCCCAACCGGACCATTACTAACCCAAATGCCTTTCCTCTGCCAGAACTAAAATACCGAAGTCTCGAAATCACACTCTGAGAAGACCTCCCTTCAAATAATTCATCATCCTCAACATACGGGCAAGCATTCTATCATCATATCGACGTCACACGATAACCAATCGCAAGCATCATCACTACCTGAGCATAGCCTTAATGCTCTCAGAAACACAACTACTTAGCTGAAACAACATATTATTCTTTTGCAGGGCCATAACAACAGCCCCAACCAATTATACATGAAAACATCTCGAATTACATCTGTAGCACCATTTCAACTCCTCAAATCCCTGATTCATAGCAAGCGCTCGCGACACATAAGATAGAGTAGGAATAAACATAGGCATAAGCCTTAATGAAATCAAATTGCACGATGAGGAATCAAGAAGGGAAGTACTCCTAACAGTCTTGTAGCCTCTCGAAGATAAGTATAGATGTCTCCATACCGATCCGCAAGACTCTACTAGACTTGCTCATGACTCGTGAGACCTAAAGGAACCTAGTGCTTTGATACCATGTTGTCACGACCCAAAAATCAATAAGGTCGTGATGGCGCTGGACATAAATGCCAGGAAAGCCGAATCATTTATTTAATTGAGATAAATTTTCGGTTTTAACATTTATGAAAATATTTCCTTTCACTTTATTACATATTAACCAAATGAAAGTCTGTTAATTAAAAACAATGGTTTGAATACTATACTTTAGCAAATATATCCCAACACGTCCCAGAATCCGGTGTCACAAGTACATGAGCAATTTCTAAGAATTTATACAATCATTACAAAATCTGTCCGAAATACAAATTGGACAAGGAAATTCAAAATGAAAATAAATACAGTACGAGGGAGACTCTGTCAGATACGGATCACCTCTGGATGATGCAGCTCGCCTAAGTCTCTGAATCCTCCACATTTGCTATGAAAGTACCTGTGCAATAAAATGCACAGCAAGTGTAGCATGAGTACAAAAACAACGTGACTCAGTAAGTCGCCCGCCTAACCTCAGAGAGGTAGTGACGAAAGGTCAAATTAGACACCTACTAAAGGTCAATTTAGAATATTTAAGTGTGACACTAAGCATGATTATCATAGGCAATTTATTAAAATCAGGAATAAGTATTTTCAACTCCGTTCACATTTAAAACATTATATATTCGTCATATTAATAACAATTAATCAACATGGGTGATTTAATCAAATAACAATAAATCGACGGGAAGTAACAACTTCTTCCAAAATCTTTTTAATAACTTTAAATCTCTGTCATTTCAATTGATAACTTAATATTTCAGGCCAGTAATCAGGCAAAATCATAGCAACTACGCAGTAAATATCATGCGCAAGCAATGCCGAGGGTCGAACGGCGCGGACCAACAATAATAAACAGTACACTACCAAAAGGTCGAACGGCTCGAACCATAGATGCATCTATCTGCCCCACTCGCAAAACGATCATGCGACGCGGTTATACATACAAATAATAAGGCTAGCCTGCTCGCGAATCATACCTGCGATTCAGGTGCTCATATGTACACATATCCACATAATAAATCCTTATTTTTATCAAGAAGCAGTTTTTCTCAGGAAAGTGGTAAAAATCATTCTTAAAGGAACATGAAATATAGTTTTCAAATCTTTGTTTTGAAATTCATTTGTTAAGTTTAATGATATTCCATAATACAACCCTACCAGGTACACAATTATCCACAGAGGAATCAATTCTCTTTCTAGATGATTAAGGAAATGAACTCTATTCTTCTTTAGACATTCAATTATGATTTCAATTATATTAGCAGTTTAAATATTACAGGCAGGACCACAGGTACAACACGTAAAGCATGCTAGTGGGTCCTAGACTACCCGGACAAGGCATAATAGTATCTACGCACGGGCTCCCGTCACCTCGTGCATACGTAGCCCCTGAAGATAATAGAATATACTTAATTAATTCATCTAGGGGTACAATTCCCCCTCACAAAGTTAGAAAGGAGACTTACCTCGTTCCGAGATTCCATAACCGGCCTCCAAGCCCTTCCAATGACTCCAAACGGACGCACAACGCCCCAAAACTATCCAAACAACGACAACCCGATGAAAATATACTATAATATTTGCAACAATTCCAAATTATATAATTTCCCAACCCCGCTTAGTGAAATGACCAGAATGCCCTCGGGCCCACGTCCCAAGAATCCGAAATTTCTCGAAGATATATTCTACCCATAGCCTTACTAACTCAAATATACAATTTACTCAAATATTCATGCTCAATTCGTGGCTAAAAATTCAATTTTCCATTTTCTAGGTTTCTTCAATATTTCCCAAATTCCTACCAATTTAAATGCCTAATCCATGCATATAATCTTGTATTTAACTTAGAGGCATGAAGGAGTTACTTACCTTGACATTGCATGAAGGAATCTTCTCTTTGAAGCCTCCCAAAATCGCCTAAGCCCAAGAAGAAATGAAGAAAAATGAACCAAAATCCTTGTTTTAAAACATTCTACCCAGGCCAATTTCCGCACCAAATCCGTCCCCTTATCGCACCTGCCCTTCCGCAGGTGCGCCCAAATCTTCCGCACATGCGGCCTCCTTGGCTCCAGCCTAAATTCGCGCATGTGATTCCCTTAGCCGCAGCTGCGGCCAAATTCTTGCAGGTGTGGATCACACCAGATGACAACAATCTTCAGCTTTCTTCCACTTCAAATATTGATCCGTTAACCACCCGGAATCCACCGGAGGCCCCCGGGACCCCGTCCAATTACCAACCTGTTCCAAAACATAATGCATACGTTCTCGAGGCCTCAAATCACATCAAACAACATCGAAACCACAAATCGCACTCAAATCCCAACTTTATGAACTTAGAATTTACCACTTCCACATCTGATGCCGAAACCTATCAAATCACGTCCGATTTAGCTCAAAATTTGCGCACAAGTCATATTCAACATTACGGACCTGCTCAACTTCCGGAATCGCATTCGGACCTTGATATCAAAACATCCACTTCCGGTCGAATTTCTCAAAAACCTTCAAATTTCTATCTTTATCCAAATGACTTCAAAATGACCTACAGACATCCAAATCCACTTCCGATCGCGCTCCCAACTCCAAAATCACCATACAAAGATATTCCCAGACTCGTAATCCTAAACGTACATCAACAACACTGAAATGCACTTCAAGCCCAATTTATGAAATTCTTCTAAAATGCTAACTTCCATAATATACGCCGAAACGCTCCCGGGTTATCCAAAACCCGGTCCGTACATACACCCAAGTCTGAAATCATCATACGAACCTGCAGGAACCTTCAAATCCTGATTCGGAGGTCGTTTACTCAAAATTCCAATCTTAGTTGATTCTTCCAACTTAAGGCTTCTGAAATGAGAATTTTCTTTCCAAATAAATTCTAAACTTCCTGAAATTCAATTCCGACCATGTCCACGGGTCATAATACCTGAAACAGAGCTGCTCACGGCCTCAAACCGCTGCACGACGCGCTAGTGCTCAAAACGACCGGTTGGGTCGTTACACTCATTTTTGAGAAACCTAAGTTAAGTCTAGAACCACCTGAGATAGAGGTCCAAATTCTTCCTAGACCATAGGCATGGGACGGGTAGTGCACGCGTAGGGTACGATTTAGAATCAATTAGTGCACTTTAGGTAAACAACTTAAAGATAGTAATCGGGTAGCAGGAGATGATAGTCTGTGCCCGCTGAATAATACGAGTAACCCCCACTTCGAGGGAGTTACAAAGTATTATTTATGTTGCACGGGGTGATACTTTAGGCTAAAAAACTTAGGACCCCCCCTCCCCTACCTTGGTTTTAAAGTCAATCATTCTATTTTATTTGCCCAATTTTGTCTCTTCTCTTTGCTTAGACTAATCCATATAATTCGAGTTCGGCCGGGACCTACCGTTGTGGACCTCGAGGAGTGTCTAACACCTTCTCCTCAAGGTAATTTGAGCCCGTACCCGATATTTGGTGACGCAACTGGTTAATCCAGAGCTATCTGCAAATAGGTGCCCTAACGTACCTTAATCCGTTAGGTGGCGACTCTCTCTTTTGACACTCTTCCTTAAAAGAGTTGTCACGTGTTGAAACATGATTTCGCGAGAAAAGGGGCGCGAAGGTCGCTACCAACTTTAAACCCCTCCGACGATCATCCTTATCGAGCCATTAACACTAGGAACACTGATTCGATCCTAAACCACTGCACACCGCGATCTCTGACGGCTGATTTCCCATCACCATTTCACAATACCCTGTCCCAAAGATGAATTGAAGAAGACCATAACACTGACGAACTTAACACATTCAATCAAGGATGATGACACCAGATCACAGATGAAAATTTCCACCACGCTCGAAAATACCAAGTCTCGTTACTCCATCAACCCAAACATGAACACTCATAGTTTAATTGTCTTTCCTCCGTTGGTTAATAAAACACCGAACCTTTGAATCATGCATTGAGAAAAATGTTCGTTCAAGTCATTCACCGCTCCAACACATAGACAAGCATCCTACCATTACATCAATACTGTGCGATAACAACTCATGAACATCATAGCAATCTATGCACAGCCTCAAAACCATCAGAAATACAGCCACTGAACTGAAATGTCCAAACATCCTTCTGCAAGGCAACGACATTAGCCCAATCGAATACGCAAGGAGAAATATCCTGCACTACATCTTTTGCACCATTGCAATTACTCGATTCCCAAGTGATAACAACTACTTCACGTCGCATAAGGTTGAGTAGAAAAGAGATAAAGGCATAAGTCTCAAAGGAATCAAATCGCACGATAAGGAATCAAGAAGGGAAGTGCTCCTAATAGATGCATCTGAACGAACCATAGATGCATCTATTTGCTACCGACGCATTCGGCCCGCTCCACAAAAAAGAGAAAATACATTAAAACAACCAATTCAAGATTTATTAAGGGAAAAATATTCAAAGAATTACCAATTCTCATTAACGGTCAAGTAAATGAAGTTTAACCTGTTACGATTCCTTTGTCATGTTTCAATATGATTTAAGCAATTAAATTAACAAGTAGGGTGTAAACATCGCAAAAATAACACGATATGGGTCCTAGACTACCCGGACATAAGCAAAATTAGTAGCTACATACGGGCTCTCATCACCTCATGCATACGTAGCCCCCACAAGTAGAATCACATATAAAATCAATTCACCTATGGGGTTAATTCCCTCTTACAAGGTTAGAAAAGAGACTTACATCGCTCCGAAATTCCATAACCGGCTCCCAAGACTTTCCAACAACTCAAACCAATGCCCAACTCCAAAACTAGTCAATAAATGTGCAAATCCATAAATATATACTCTAGTACTCATTATAATCCAATTTACAACAATTTCGAACTCTGCTCGAAAAGTCGATAAACATCACCCTCGGGCCCAAGTGCTTGGATTCCGAATATTTTCAAAGATAAACATTACTCATAACCCCACGAACTCAAATATATAATTTATTCTCAATTCCTTGTCCAAATTCGTGGTCAAAATTCAAAAATACTAATTTTTAGGTTTTATACCAAAACCCCAAGTTTCCACAAATTTTCCATGAATTTCCAGGTTAAAATCTATATATAGTCCAAGTATTTAACTTGAAATAGGTGGGAATCACTTATCTTGACATAGATGATGAAAATCTCCTCTTCAAAAGCTCCAAAAATCGCAAAACCAAGAGAAAAATGAGAGGGGATGAGCCAAACCCCATATTAAATCCAATCTGCCCGGACCCGATCTTCTTCGCGATCGCGGGAATGCCTTCGCGATCGCAAAGTCTAAACATACTGCCTCCACATTTCCTCTATGCGTTCGCGACCCAATGGCTGCATTCGCGAACTTGGTGACCCTTACCCTTAGCGTTGGCGGGCCACAAGCCGCGTTCGCGAAGGTTTAACGCTTGGCAGGCCCCAACTCCCTACCTCTTCGCGTTCGCGTTCGCGTTCGCGTTCGCGTTCGCGTGCTCTAACCCGCCTTCGTATAGGCTTCCACACACTCAGCTCCGCGTTCATGTCCCTTTCATCGCATTCAAAATGGGAGAAATCCCAACAATCCTTCTTCGCGAACGCGTGAAACGCTTCGCGATCAGAAATTACCCCGAAACACACTCGAGACCCCCGAGACCCCGTCCAATCACACCAACCAGTTCCATAACATAACACGAACCTACTCGAGGCCTCAAATCACATCAAGCAACATCGAAATCATCAATCGCTCCCCAATTCGAGCTTAATGAACTTTAGAACTTCAAAATTTTACATTCGATGCCGAAACCTATCAAATCACATCCGATTGACCTAAAATTTTGCACACAAGCCACATTCGACATTACAGACCTATTTCTACTTCCGAAATCAGAATCTAACCCCAATATCAAAAATTTCACTCCTGGTCAAACTTCTCAAAAACCTTCAATTTTCCAACTTCCAACAAATGACTCTGAAATGACCTACGGACCTCCAAATCCACATCCGGGCGCGTTCCTAAGACCAAAATCACCATAAGGAGCTATTCCCAATCTTGGAATTCTGAACGGACATCGATAACATTAAAATACACTTCAACCCAAACTTATGAAATTCTTCCAAAATGCTAACTTTCCATAATGAGCACCAACATGCTCCCAGGTCACCCAAAATCGGCGGACATACGCCCAAGTCCGAAATCATCATACGAACCTATTGGAAGTTTCAAATCCCGATTTTGAGACCGTTACTCAAAAGTCAAACCTTAGTCAATTCTTCCAACTTAAAGTTTCCGAAATGAGGATTTTTTTTCCAAATCAACTCTGAACTTCCCGAAATTCAATTTCGACCACGCATACAAGTTATAATACCTGAAGTGAACCTACTCAAGACCTCAAAACACCAAGTGACGCGCTAGAGCTCAAAACGACCAGTCGGGTTGTTACATATAACACTTTTTTTCTTTTTCTTTTTTCTCTTATGCTATTTTTTTTTTTTTTTTTTTTTTTTTTTTTTGGACTTCCTTTGATGAGACAGAGTATTCTAACAATATATATGCTAGCAAATATTAATATTGGACATGTTTTTTCATGGGTTTTAGTATATTTATTTAATTAAGGTGTAAATTATGAGAATAAAATGATTAAAAAGAAGATCTCAGTTTAATGTTTGTATTGGTTATGGCAGATAATAAAGATAGAAATTTCAAGAGTAGCAATACTTATTTTCGTTCACTAATAATTAAACATGGTTTATCTGTGAACCAAAAAATTAAAAAAAAAATGAATTAGATTAATTGGACCGATTGAACGTACAACTCAATTCACTAGCGGTAAATTTACATTAAAAAAAGTGGCGCACCTATAACTTTTAAATTCTAAATCTACTTTTGTGTATAAAGTAGGAGAATTTTATTTTATTAATGCTTATTCTTGGTCTTGAGAGTCTCGGAGATAATTGATGTTTCATGACCGAACTTGAACTTTTAACTACTCAATTCGCTAAAAACCTAGTTGGCTACGATGATTTGAAGTACGACAAAGATCAAACATACCTCTATACTATGAGAAAATATTTTAATTTATCATTTTTTATACTTTAGGTCCAAATATATTTATGCGGTAATATTATTGGTTCAAATATATTTTCTTATGTTAAAATTATCCAAGTTGGACATCAAATCCTACGTGACACTGATATTTGATGAGGTGGGTGTCACATGGCATGTCATCTCAGCACCCCTAATCCATATATAAAAAACTAAAATTTGAAATACAATATTTTTCATGGTGCGGTAATGATGGCAATAGTGGTGGAGGGAAGGAAATTTTAGTGGTGAAAAAAAAATAGAAGGGAGGGTTAAATGGGTTAGGGACGCTGAGGTAGCAAGCCATGTGCCATCCACCCCATCAAATGCAAGTGCCATGTAAGGTTGAATGTCCACTTTGAACAAACTTAAGGAAATAAGATATATTTAAATTAATAGTATAATGACAGAAGTATATTTGAACTCAAAATATAACGAGGAATATATATAAACATTTTCTGATTGTACAAGGGTATGACACTTTTCCGTTTGAAATATGAAAGAGAGGGGCGGCTGGTTTATTATTGTTTCTGATTTTGCAGGAAGGTAAAGTGATGGGTGAGATGCAGTTGAAGAATTTCTTTCACTTGGGAGTGATGTAATATTTGTGTCCAATGATCTTGGCTTGATGGACGGTTGAAAATGTGTCGAAAAGTTCATGTGAAAATAAAAAAAAGCCCTTGATGTATTCGTTGAAAGCTTAGGATACTTGAATATTGCCTAGAATAATTTCTTAAAATTAAAATTCATAATTATAATTAACCAAATTAAAAATACAAAAAGGAAAATTTATCTGTGAATATTTTAAGAAATTAGCCAAAGTTTGGAAATGAATTAACTCGTAGGGTTTATTTGGAAAGCCATCTTGTAATTGCATTCGAGTGTTATTAGGTATAATTATATAATTTAGTATATTTGTTTGGTCAAGTAATTACTTAGTCGGCATGGGATTAGATATACTTATGGGGGAATATTCAAATCTCAAAATCTATACCTGCACTAATGCACCAATTCTTATCAGAACTCCAAAGTGAAGTGCGCTTTGGTTAGAGTGGTACCAGGATAAGTGATCCTCCGAAAAGTCCTCATGTTGTATCCCTCGTTTTACGAAAACTCTTTTTGTTTTTGATTATTTGAATTTCATATTTATTTATTAGTGGTAGATTATTTTACTTTAATCATTTTTATTTCCCTAAAAGAGATAATGATTTACAAGAGTGCTAGGAATGACGGATACGGTCATACCGGAGAGCTAACCCACCGGACCCATTAAAACATCAGAGTCAAATATGCTTTGGGCGAAAATAGTACTTGGAAGGGTGGCCTCTTGGGAGTCTTCGTGTTGCATCCTCCATTTACCGAAATTCTATTTCTTTTTTAGTTTAAAATTCTTATTTATTTACTAACGCTAGATTATATTATTTTGATAGTTCACGTTCGAAGTTATGCTAAAAAGAGATAAGTTAAAAGAATATTAAATTCTAGGAATGACAAATGTGATCACACCAGCATTAATGCACCGAATCCCATCACAACTCCAAAGTAAAGTGTGCTTCGATTAGAATGGTACTAGGAGGGGTGATCCCCCGAACAGTCCTCGTGTTATATCCCTCATTTTGGTGGAACTATTTTTATTTTTGTTTACTAAGTTCCATATTTATTTATTAATGGTAAATTATTTTGTTTTGATAGTTTTGATTTGTAGTTCTGCAGAAAAGAGATAAGTTTTAGAACATTAGAATGACTGATGCAATCATATCAACACTAATATACCAGATCCCATCGAAAATCTAAAGTAAAGTGTAACGACCCAGTCGGTCGTTCCGAGAGTTTAGCCATATTTCCCCATTTTTGCTTCATTCTTGTGTGGTTCAGCTCTTTTGTGTTGCGTTGGGTTGATTGGTTCGGGTTTGGAGTGATTGTGGAGAGAATGAGATACTTAGTCTCTTAAGTTGGTGATTAGTTGGAAAAGTCAACCGGAAATTTACTTATAGGTAAATGATCTCGGATTGTGGTTTTTGTGGACTGCATAGCTTAATTAGGTGATTTGGGACTTAGGAGTGTGTTTGAAATGTCATTTGGAGGTCCGGAGTAGAATTAGCTTGAATTGACGAAATTGGATTTTTGGCGATTTCTGGTTAGTAGTGGAAAATTAGCTATCGGGGTCGGAATGGAATTTCGGAAGTTGGAACAGGCTTGTAGTGTCATTTGGGATGTGTGTGCAAATTTTCAGGTCATTCGGACGTGGTTTCGGTTGTTTCAGATCGTTGGCGAATTTCGGAAGTTTAGAAATCCCTAGGCTTGAATTTTGGATTAGATTTGGTGTTTTGATGTTATTTTGAGTGTTCCGAGGATTTGACTAAGTTGGAATATTGATATATGACTTGTTGGTAATTTTGGTTGAGGCTCCGAGGGGTTCAGAATTGATTTCGGATGATTTTGGAAGGTTTGAAGTTGGAAATAATGCAGCAAATTGGCTGCTGGTGCAGGCCTTCTGGTGTGGCCGCACCTGCAGATGGGGAGCCGCAGGTGCGAAGGCTTAGGTGTGGAAGACCTTGCGCAGATGCGGAAGTAGAGAGCCTAGCCTGGAGTATAGGTGCGGAGGTTGGCACGCACCTGCGGGCCCGCGGGTGCGCGTAGAAGACCGCAGATGCGGAATTTGGTTTTAAGTGAGAATCCGCACCTACGAGGGATTTTCCGCAGGTGCGGCGTCGCAGGTGAGTAACATGGGGTCGCAGGTGCAAGAGTGCTGGGCAGAACCTATATAAGGTTGCCTTCGTGAATTTTCACTCATTTCTTCACCATTGTTGACGGATTTTGGAGCTTAGAGCTGGGATTTCAAAGGGGAATTAAGTGTATTCAGTGAGATAAGCTACTTCGATCTTGTATCTCGTGTTTATGGCAATTATTCCATTGTTTAATCATATTTTAGTGGAGAAATTTGGGAGAGCTAGAAATTGGAGAGTATAAATATGGGATTTGAGGGGCCACTTGGGGTCCGATTTTGATGTATTTGGTATGTATGAACTCGTGAGAGCGCAAGGATTCTAGTTTTGTGATTTTTATCGGAATCCGAGACGTGGGCCCGGGGATCGGGTTTGGCTAAATTTCGGGATTTTTTATGTAAATTGTCTATTTTCGAGTGGGCTTTGTTCCTTTAGCATATTTTTATGATATTAATCTGTTTTGATTAGAATCGGGGCGCGTTGAGGCCGAGTCGAGGGGCAAAGGCATTGCGGAGTAGTTTTTCATCCGGTTTGAGGTAAGTAACGAACGTAAATCTAGACCTGAGGGTATGAAACCTCGGTTATTTTTATTGTTTTGATAAACAGGTGATGCACATGCTAGGTGATGGGAGTGTAGGCGGGCACCGATAGGAATTGTGACTTGGTCCGTACCATAGCGACTATTAAGTCGTGTATTTGATTTGAAATCATATGATATTCCGTATTTTAGAGATTTATACTGTATTTTGGGTTTTGTGCCATGTTTGGGGCCTTGTGCCGACCTGTTCGGACCCTCAGGGGTGTTTTTCTACTATTCTCACACTGTTTTGATAGAAAAATAAAATCTCAGTCATGATTTATACTTGTTCACTGTTCATTCATGTTTATCACTCTGTTTCAAGCAAATGAAAGATACTTTTGGGCTGAGTCCCCGTGATTTGTGATGATTTTCCCGAGTGACTTGTGAGGGTGATGACTGAGTGAGGCTGAGAGCCGGATTGTGAGGATAGTGATGGATCGGGCTACACGTTGCAACGTTATATAGATATATATTGGATCGGGTTGCACGCCACAGCGAGATATATATTGGATTGGGTTGCACGCCGTTGCGAGATATATATTAGATCGGTTTGCACGCCGCAGCGATATATATATATTGGATCGGGCTGCACGCCTCAGCGATATAATGTTTGGGCTGAAGGAGCCCCTCCGGAGTCTATACACCCCCAGTAAGCGCAGTCGACTATTTATGGATCGGGCTGCACGCCGCAACGGTTATTATATGGTACCTATTGAGCGTGAGTGTTGATTGACGAGAGATGAGTCACGAGTGACTGAGAGGCTTGCCCGACAGGCTTTATTTGTGAGTGACACTGTGACCGAGGGGCTTATTTGTTATGAAACTACTGTTTTCACTCGTCTTTACATTTTAGCCTCTAAACGATAAATGTTGAATCAATGTTTTATGTGAGATTTTAAAAGGGAAAACTGGAGTTTTTATCAACTTGCGGAATGTAGATTCCTGACTTAATTTATTGATTTCCACTGATATTTATTATATGAATTTACATGATTTTAAAAGCTCGTCACTGCACCTCAAGTCTTTATTTATATTTGTTACTTACTGAGTTAGTTTACTCACGTTACTCTTTCACCTTGTGTACAGATCCAGGTGCCCGGATCGAGTGAGATTTGATTATTATCAGTGGAGAATTTGTCAGAGACTGTGAGGTAGCTGCACGGCGTTCGCAGCCCCACCTTTCTCCTCCTCATCTTATCGCTATTTACATTTTACTAGACTTGTTGTATTAAAGAAAGTGTGTCAGATTCTGTGTTCCATTTAGTTGCTCATGACTGTTGACTCCGGGTTTTGGGGATATTATTTAGATGTTTTCCTTGATTATCCGCAATTGCGAAATTAAAAGTGGATGATTTATGATAAATCGCGTTATTGATTTAAATGGAAAGTTCCTTGTATTATGCGCATTAAATTGGCGAGCCTAGTATCTCGATAGGCGCCATCATGACCAGTTTAGATTTGGGGTCGTGACAAGTTGGTATCAGAGCCTAGGTTACATAGGACTCACCGGTCATGAGCAGGTTCAGTAGAGTTTTACGGATCGGTATGGAGACGTCTGTACTTACCTTCGAGAGGTTGCAGAACCCTTAGGAAAATCTCGCATTTCTTGAATTCTTGTCGTGCGAATCTATTGATTCTGGAAACTAAACTTCTTTTGTTTCATTCTCTCACAGATGGTGAGGACACGCGCTACTGGACTGGAGATCAACCACCAGTGGGACCCATGAGGAGTCGAGGCCGTGGTAGGGGTAGAGGTGCAGCCCGCACAGCTGCCGGGGCGGTACCCATAGACCCGCCTATTGTTCCAGATCAAGTCCCAGCCACAGATGTTCCAGTGGGACCAGCTCAGGCACCAGTTGTTCCTATTATTATTCCGGGTCTTCAGGAGACCTTGGCTCAGATATTGACTGTGTGCACCAGTCTTGCATAGGCGGTCGTTGTTCCTACTTCAGCCGCTACTTCTCAGGCTGGGGGAGGCACTCAGAATCCAGCTGCCCGTACACCTGAGCAGGTTAATTAGGGACTCCAGACACCGGAAGCAGTTCCAGCCCAGCCGGTTCCACCAGTCCAGGATTTTGTGGTTCCAGCTATGGCTGACGACGAGCAGCGCAGGTTGGAGAGATTTGGTAGACTTCGGCCTCCGACATTCAGTGGTGCTGAGGGCGAGGATGCCTAGGGTTTCTTGCACAAGTGTCATAGGATGCTTCGTACGGCAGGGATATTGGAGACCAGTGGGGTCTCGTTTACTACCTTCCAGTTCTCAGGAGCTACATTTACTTAGTTGGAGCCTTCTGAGAGGCGTAGGCCCATTGGTTCAGCCCCCTTACTTGGCAGCGGTTTTTCACTCTCTTCTTAGAGAAGTATGTTCCATAGTCCCGCAGATAGGAGCTGCGCAGACAGTTTGAGTAGCTGCAAAAGGGTGATATGACGGTGTCACAGTATGAGATGAGGTTTTCTGAGCTTGTCCGTCATGCTATTTGGTTAGTCCCTACAAAGAGAGATAGGAACAGGAGATTCGTAGATGGCCTCTCATATCAGCTTTGTATTTTTATGACCAGCAAGAGGGTATCGGGTGCTACTTTTGAGCAGGTCATGGATATTACCCGAGAGATCGAGTCATTGCGTCACCACGAGCGAGATGAGAGGGAGGCCAAGAGGCCTCGAGGATCTGGTAGTTTTGGTGGCATTCCTTCGGGGGGACAGTTCCAGCACGGCAGGGGCCATCCGTTCAGGCAGGCTCAGTCGGGCCGCTCAGGTTATCATGGTGGATCCGCTGGTCATGGTCCTCACAGTTCTCATCAGGGGCACCCATCAATTAGTGCTCTTCCAGCCCAGAGTTCATCTCGAGCACCATCGGTTCAGGACTCATCTATGCCTGATTCTTCCAGAGGTTATCCTGGTGTTAGGGGTTCCCCTCAGTCCCCGTCTCCAGCACCGGGGAGTTGTTACGAGTGTGGAGAGTTTGGGCATATAAGGAGACAGTATCCTCATTTTCTTGGGGGTCCATCTTAGCAGAGGGGTCAGCCCTCGACATCAGCTCCAGTTACTTGACCACCCGCCCAGGCAACGGAGGTGGGGGTTAGGCAGCTAAAGTACGCCCTAGAGGGGGAGGTAGATTTGGTGGAGGTCATGCCTGTTTTTATGCACTTCCAGCCAGATCAGATTTTGTGGCCTCAAATGCAGTGATCACAGGTATTGTTTCAGTTTTTCACTGAGATGCTTCGGTCTTATTTGATCCTGGTTCCACGTATTCCTATGTTTCATCAAATTTTGTGCACTTTCTGGATATGCCCCACGAGTCCTTAGTCACATCTGTTCATGTGTCGACTCCGGTAGGTGATACTATTGTTGTGGACCGAGTGTATTGGTCGTGCGTGATATCTATTGGGGGTTTGGAGACCCGAGTGGATTTGCTATTACTTAGCATGGTTGACTTTGATGTGATATTGGTCATGGATTGGCTAACTCCATGGCATGCTATTCTAGATTGTCACACTAAGACCGTGACCTTAGCGATACTGGGATGTCCGAGAGGCGAGTGGAGAGGTTCTATTGATTATGTGTCTAGTAGGAAGATTTCATACCTGAAGGCTCAGCGTATAGTAGATAAAGGATGTCTGTCTTATTTGGCTTTTGTGAGGGATGTCAGGACATGTTTCCTGCTGATCTGTCGGGCATGCCGCCCGATAGGGATATTGATTTTGGCATTGAGCTGGTGCCGGACACTCAGCCTATTTCTATTCCACCATATCGTATGGTACCAGCGGAGTTTAAGGAATTGAAAGAGCAGCTTCAGGAACTCTTAGAAAAGGGGTTCATCCGGCCTAGTGTGTCATCTTGGGGTGCACCGATGTTGTTCGTGAAGAAGAAGGATGGTTCCATGAGAATGTGTATTAACTATAGGCAGCTGAACAAGGTTACAGTCAAGAATAAGTATCCTTTACCTCGCATTGATGATTTGTTTGACCAGCTTCAGGGAGCTAGGGTGTTCACTAAGATTGATTTGAGATCCGGGTACCATCAGTTGAAGATTCGGGATTCAGATCTTTCCGAGACGGCTTTCAGGACCCGTTATGGCCACTATGAGTTTTTGGTGATGTCTTTTGGGATTACCAATGCCCCAGCAACGTTCATGCATCTGATGAACAGTGTATTCTAGCCATATTTGGATTCCTTTGTTATTGTGTTCATTGATGAAATCCTGGTGTATTCTCGTAGCCAGGAGTAGCATGCTCAGCACTTGAGGGTTGTATAGCAGAGATTGAGGGAGGAGAAGCTTTATGCAAAGTTCTCCAAGTGTGATTTTTGGTTTGGCTCCGTAGCTTTCTTGGGGCACGTGGTGTCTAGCGAGGGTATTCAGGTTGATCCGAAGAAGATAGAGGCGGTGCAGAGTTGGCCCAGACCGTCCCAGAGATTAGGAGCTTCCTTGGTTTGGCGGGATATTACCATCGCTTTGTGGAGGTGTTTTCTTCTATTGCTTCACCCTTGACCAAATTGACTCAGAAGGGTGCTATGTTCAGGTGATCAGACGAGTGTGAGGAGAGCTTCCAGAAGCTTAAGACAGCTTTGACCTCAGCTCCAGTGTTAGTATTGCCATCAGCTTTAGGTTCTTATACCATGTATTGTGATGCCTCGAGGATAGGAATTGCTATCAGCTTCAGGTTCTTATACCATGTATTGTGATGCCTCGAGTATAGGAATTGGTTGTGTTTTGATGCAAAAGGGTAGGATGATTGCCTACGCCTTGCACCAGTTGAAGACTCATGAGAAGAATTATCTGGTGCATGATCTCGAGCTAGCAGTCATTTTTCACGCCTTGAAGATTTGGCGTCATTATTTGTATGGGGTTCATTGTGAGGTTTTTACTAATCACCATAGCCTGCAACATTTGTTTAAATAGAAGGATCTGAATTTGCGTTAGAGGAGATGGTTGGAGCCTATCAAGGACTATGATATCACTATTCTATACCATCCGAGGAAGGCCAATGTAGTGGCCGATGCCTTGAGTCGCAGAGCAGAGATTTTGGGGAGTCTAGCATATCTTCTAGTAGTAGAGAGACCATTAGTATTTGATGTTCAGGCCTTAGCGGGCCAGTTGGTGAGGTTGGATCTATCGGAGCCCCGTCGGGTATTGGCTTTTGTAGCCTCTAGGTCTTCTTTATATGACCGTATCATAGAGCGCCAGTATGATGACCCACACTTGCTTGTTCTTCAAGATAGGGTCCGGCGAGGTGATTCCAGGGATGTAGTTATTGGCGATGATGGTGTTAATAGGATGCAGGGTCGGATATGTGTGCCTAATGTAGATGGGCTTCGGGAGTTGATTCTTGAGGAGGCCCACAGCTTGCGGTATTCTATCTATATGGGTGCCGCGAAGATGTATCAGGATCTGAGGAAGCATTATTGATGGAGGCGGATGAAAAATGATATTGTTGGATTTGTAGCTCGGTGTCTCGAGCCAGTAGGTCAAGTACGAGCACTAGAGACTCGGTAGATTACATCAGAGTTTGGTTATTCCTGAGTGGAAGTGGGAGCGAAAAACTATGGACATTGTAGTCGGGCTCCCATGGACTTCAAGGAGGTTTGATGCTATATGGGTTATTGTGGATCGGCTGACTAAGTTCGTTCACTTCATTCCTGTTGGTACTATATTCTTCGGAGCGGCTAGCTAAGATGTATATCACGGAGATTGTTCGGCTGCATGGTGTTCCAGTTTCCATCATCTCCGATAGAGGTACTCAGTTCACATTGTAGTTCTGGAAGTCCGTGCAGAGAGAGTTGGGTACTCAGGTTGAGTTGAGCATGACTTTTCATTCTCAGATGGACGGGTAGTCCGAGCGCACTATTCAGATACTAGAAGACATGTTGCGCGCTTGTGTTATTGACTTTGGGGGTTCATGGGACCAGTTTAAGCCACTCGTGGAGTTTGCATATAATAATAGTTATCAGTTGAGTATTCAGATGGCTCCATATGAGGCTTTGTATGGGAGGAGGTGTAGATATCCGGTTGGTTGGTTTGAGCCGGGTGAGGCCAGACTCTTGGGTACGTATTTGATACAGGATGCTTTAAATAAGGTAAAGTTGATTCAGGAGCGGCTTCGCACGGCGCAGTCGAGGCAAAAGAGTTATGCGGACTGGAAGGTCCAGGATGTATCTTTCATGGCTAGGGAGAAGGTCCTGCTGAAGGTGTCACCCATGAAGGGTGTTATGCGGTTTGGGAAGAGGGGCAAGTTGAGTCCCCGGTTCATTGGGCCTTTTGTGGTGTTTCAGAGGGTTGGAGAGGTGGCTCATAGACTTGCCTTGCCACCTAGCTTGTCGAGCATGCATTCGGTATTACATTTTTCCATGCTTCGGAAGTATATTGGTGACCCGTCTCATGTTTTGGACTTCAGATCGGTTCATCTAGAGGGTGATATGTCTTATGAGGTGGAGCCAGTACCTATTTTGGGTCGTCAAGTCAGAAGGTTGAGGTCTAAGGATATAGCTTCAGTGAAGGTGTAGTAGAGAGGCAACTGGTGGAGGAGGCCACCTGGGAGACCGAGCGGGAGATGCGGAGCAGATATCCCCACCTATTTAAGACTCCAGGTATGTTTCTAGACCCGTTCGATGGTGAACAATTGTTTAAAAGGGGGAAAATGTAACGACCCAGCCGGTCGTTCCGAGAGTTTAGCCCTGTTTTCCCCATTTCTGCTTCATTCTTGTATGGTTTAGCTCTTTTGTGTTGCGTTGGGTTGATTGGTTCGGGTTTGGAGTGGTTGTGGAGGGAAATGAGACACTTAGTCTCTTAAGTTGGTGATTTAGTTGGAAAAGTCAACCGGAAGTTGACTTGTAGGTAAATGATCTCGGAATGTGGTTTTTGTGGCTCAGATAGCTTCATTAGGTGATTTGGGACTTAGGAGTATGTTCAGAATGTCATTCGAAGGTCCGGAGTAGAATTAGGCTTGAATTGGCGAAATTAGATTTTTGGCGATTTCCGGTCGGCAGTGGAAAATTAGCTATCAGGGTCGGAATGGAATTACGTAAGTTGGAACAGGTTTATAGTGTCATTTGGGATGTGTGTTCAAATTTTCAGGTCATTCCGACGTGGTTTCGGCATCTTTGGCGAATTTCGGAAGTTTAGAAATCCTTAGGCTTGAATTTTGGATTTGATTTGGTGTTTTGATGCTATTTTGAGTGTTCCGAGGATTCGACTAAGTTGGAAAATTGATATATGACTTGTTGGTACTTTTAGTTGAGGCCCCGAGGGGGGGCTCGGGATTGATTTCTGATGATCTTGAAATTGGAGAGTATAAATATGGGATTTGAGGGGCCACTTGGGGTCCGATTTTGATGTATTTGGTATGTATAAACTCGTGAGAGCGTAGGGATTCTAGTTTTTTGATTTTTATCGGAATATGAGACGTGGGCCTAGGGGTCGAGTTTGGCCAAATTTTGGGATTTTTGATGTAAATTGGTTATTTTTGTGTGGGCTTTGTTCCTTTAGAATATTTTGATGATATGAATCTGTTTTGATTAGATTCGGGGCACGTTGAGGCCGAGTCAAGGGGCAAAGGCATCACGGAGCAGTTTTTCATTCGGTTTGATGTAAGTAACGAACGTAAATATAGACCTAACGATATGAAACCCCAGTATTTTATATTGTTTTGATAAATAAGGTGATGCACATGCTAGGTGACGGGCGTGTGGGCGGGCACCGGTAGGGATTGTGACTTGGTTCGTCCCGTAGTGACTATTAAGTTGCGTATTTGATTTGAAATCATATGATATTCCGTATTTTAGAGATTTGTACTGTATTTTGGACTGTATGCCATGTTTGAGGCCTTGCGCCAACCTGTTCGGACCCTCAGGGGTGTTTTACTACTATTCTCACACTGTTTTGATAGAAAAATATAATCTCAGTCATGATTTATACTTGTTCACTGTTCATTCCTGTTTATCTCTTTGTTTTCAAACAAATGAAAGATAATTTTGGGCTGAGTCCCCGTGATTTGTGATGAGTTTCCCGAGTGACTTGTGATGGTGATGACTGAGTGAGGCCGAGAGCCGGATTGTGAGGATAGTGATGGATCGGGCTACACGCTGCAGCGTTATATAGATATATATTCGATCGGGATGCACGCCGCAGCGAGATATATATTGGATCAGGTTGCACGCCGCAGCGATATATATATTGGATCGGGCTACACGCTGCAACGATATAGTGCTTGGGCTGAAGGAGCCCCTCCGGAGTCTGTACACCCCCAGTGAGCGCAGTCGACTATTTATGGATCGGGCTACACGCTGCAGCGGTTATTATATGGTACCTATTGAGCGTGAGTGCTGAGTGTGAGTGTTGATTTACGATAGATGAGTCACGAGTGACTGAGAGGCTTGCCCGAGAGGATTTATTTGTGAGTGACATTGTGCCCGAGGGGCTTATTTTTTATGAAAGTACTGTTTTCACTCTTCTTTACATTTTAGCCTCTAAACGATAAATGTTGAATCAATGTTTTATATGAGATTTTAAAAGGGAAACTGGAGTTTTTATCAACTTGCGGAACATAGATTCCTGACTTAATTTATTGATTTCCACGGATATTTATTATATGAATTTACATGATTTTAAAAGCTCTTCACTGCACTCAAGTCTTTATTTATATTTGTTTCTTACTGAATTGGTGTACTCACGTTACTCCCCGCACCTTGTGTGCAGATCCAGGTACCCGGATCGAGTGAGATTGATTATTCTTAGTGGAGAATTTGTCGGAGACTGTGAAGTAGTTGCACGACATTCGCAGCCCCACCCTTCTCCTCCTCATATTGTTGGTATTTACATTTTCCTATACTTGTTGTATTAAGGAAAGCGTGTCAGATTCTATGTTCTATTTAGTTGCTCATGATTGTTGACTCCGGGTTTTGGGGATATTATTTAGATGTTTTCCTTGATTATCTGCATTTGTGAAATATTAAAAGTGGAAGATTTATTATAAATCGAGTTATTGATTTAAATGGAAAGTTCCTTGTATTATGCAGAGTAAATTGGCTAGCCTAGTACCACGATAGGCACCATCACGGTCAGTTTAGATTTGGGGTCGTGACATAAGAGGGCTTTGATTAGAGTGTATTAGGATGTGTGACTCTCAAGAAAGTCCTTATTGTATTCCTCCTTTTTCCGAAACTCTTTTTAGTTTTATTTATTTATTATAAATAGATTATTTTGTTTTGATCATTCATATTTATAGTTCTTTCGAGAATAGATAAATTTAAAGAATTTAGAACGCTAGAAATCACAGATGCAATCACACCAGCACTAACTGTTGATACCTAAATTTACCCTCATATTTTTCAAATAGTATATATACTTTCAAAATGTCATTTTACATCATTACTTAATTTACAAGAGTTATACAAGTATTTTCTACAATTTTTTGTAACGACCCGGCTGGTCGTTTTGAGAATTTAAGTATCGTTCAGCGGCATAAGGTCTTGAGCAGCTTAGTATTATGTGTATTGACGTGCATGCGTGGTCGAGTTCAGTTACCGGATGATTCGGAAGAAGGATTCAAGTTTTGGAAGCTTTAGCAATAAGAGTTGACCAAAATTTGACTTTTGTGTAAACGGCTCCTGAATGGGTTCTGGATGATTTCAACAGCTTCGTATTGCAATTTTTGACTTAGGCGTACATCTGGATTTGGATTCGGAGGTCCGTAAGATAATTTGGATCATTTCAGCAAAAGTTGGAAAGAGTTGAAGTTTGGAAGGTTGGGAGGTTTGACCAAAAGTTGACCTTGGTGATGTTGAGGTCCGAATACGATTCTGATAGTTGGAATAGCTCCGTTATGTCATTTGGAACCTGCCTGCAAAATTTTACAACATTCCAGGTCGATTTGATAGGTTTCGGCGCGAGTTTTAGAAGTTTGAAGATTTAAAAGTTGCTAAGTTCAATTCATGGTGCGATTCATAGTTTCGACGTTATTTGATGTGATTTGAGACCTCGAGCGAGTTCGTGTTAGATTATGGAAGTTGTTGGTATATTTAGGGTCACGGGGGCCTCGGGTGAGTTTCGGATGGGCTACGGGATATTTTCTCATTGTTTAGTTTAGTTGTGCTGATATCTGGTGTCCCCTTCTATGCGATCGCGTAGCTGAAGCCGTGATCGTGAAGGCTTGTTTGGTGGGTTGACCATTCCTTCTTTGCGCTCACGTATTCCTGTTTGTGATCGCGTACGTGTGCTTCTGGTTTCTCCGCGCTCGCACTTCATTGCCCGCGTTTGCATAGCTCAACTGTAACAGCTGGTGATTTTTCTCTTCCCCTTCCGCGATCGCATGCGTACTCACGCGGTCGCGTAGTGCAGTATTTGACCTCAACATTTGTCCCTCTTCATGATCTCACTATTCCGTTCGCAATCGCGTAATACATTTTAGAAGTTGCTATTTTTCTTCTTTGCGATTGCACTATTTCTTCCGCAATCACGATGTTCAAATACCTGGGCAGCAGAATATATCTTTCAAATCGAGGTATAGGCCATTTTTATCATATCTTGAATTGTAGAGCTCGGATTTGAGTGACTCTTCATGGGATTTTTAAACAAATCGATTGGGTAAGTGTCTTCACCTAAAATTTATTTTATTCCATGATTTTATCTTTATTTTTATCATTTAATTAGTGTTTTTGAGTGGGGAAAATAGGGAATTTTTGAAGAAAATTTTCAAAGTGTAAAATCACGATTTGAGGGACGAATTGGTATCGGAATTTGATAATTTTAGTATGGTTGAACTCGTATCGGAATGGGTGTTCGAATTTTATGAAATTTGACGAATTTCAAGGTGCGGGCCCGGGGTCGACTTTTGGGTTGATTTTTAGATTTTGATAAAGATTGAGGCTTTATGATCCGGAATAGTTTCTTATGAGTTATATTTATGCTTTGAAGTGATTTTTTTTAGATTTGAGCCGTCCGGAGGTCATTTCACACGAGAATTTCATTTTTTAGTATCGGTCTTTCTTCTTTGAGGTAAGTATCTTGCCTAACCTTGTATGGGGGAACTACCCCTTAGGATTTGAGTCTTCTATGCTAATTGTAGTCCATGTACGCGAGGTGACGACCACGTTCTCGGGCTTATTTGCAGAAAGTTGGCCTTTTAGGGTTATTAGTTTCTTGTATTCACTGAGTATGAAGTTGTTTTCGTTATGATTAAGTTTTCTTAATTACTGGTTTCACTTTACATGCTAATTGGGATTAATTGCTTCATGACCCACTCTTATTTCCTAGTTGATTCTTATGTGACTTAACTGAAGATTTTTACCTCTTCTATTGCCATGCTACCTTTTCATAACTGCTTATTTTTATTTAAAATTATTATTATCTCTTCTGTAATTGTTTAGCCTTAATTGAGGTTATGATTATCTTTCCGCTGCTTATCCTTAATTGAATTTGTTGTATCTCTTTCGTAATTTTCCAACCTTAAAAGAAGTTTAGATATCCTCTATCTTAGTTGACTTGTCCTTATTTGGAATTATTCGACCTGTGTTAGCTCCCTCGTTGTCGAACTGTACATTGTGGACCGTTGTTACATAGTATTTCCTTTCTTGTTGAGATGTTCTTATTATGACTAGCATTCTCTATTGTGGCTACTCCTTGTGAATTAGTTCTTCCATTTCTTTCCATTCTGGAATTTCTGAGTTGATTTATTTGTCGTACCCTTGTATTATTGTCATTGTTGCTAATGTACTTGTTGTTGTGATGCACGAGGTTTCTGTCGTGCAGTTGTTGTTATTGTGATGCAAGAGGTTTCTGTCGTACGGTTTTTGTTATGTGGTTGCACGAGGTTTCTGCCATGCTATTGTTACTTTTAATATTTGCACATGCCGTGTGACAAGGCACGCTATATATATATGGGTTGCGCATGTGGCAAGACAAGGTGGGAACATTATTATGCACGTGTGGCGAGACAAGGCGGGCATTCACTTTATTATTGCACATGTGGCGAGACAAGGAGGGCTATGTCAGGGATTGATTTGTGATGACTTTTGATGGCCTAGGGGCATTCTTGTTGTTGATATTTTTGTAGTGGAACACTTACCTGTGTGAGATTTATCTTATGGAAAAATTGTGGGAAAATATTCTATGTGTTGTCTATTTCTTTTCCTATACTTACTAGCTGGCATGAACTATGTTAGGATACTTGCACAAGCATACACGTAGTTTAGCACTATTATCGGTTAAGAGGTTTCTTGATATTGTTGAGTATTGATGCACACCTTTGTTTACTTGTCTTTTATGTAAGAATGACTTTATTTGGCACGTGAGTCGTCAGTGCGGTCATAAATTGTAATGAGAGAACATGATGCTAAGTGTTAGGGTTCAGGAATTGGGACCCGTAAGTTGTGAATATTCTGAGGTTCGGTACCTCGTGAAGTTTATTGCCTAATCCCTGGTGTGAAAGTGGTCATTTTTATTGATTTGTTACTTGTCATTCCTTTATCTGTGATCACCGGATTTAGACTGTGTTCCGTTCATTCTAATGTGCATTATTGTGGTGTTCCGCTGTTAGTTATTGTTTTCCTTTCTTACTGTAAATTTCCATAATATTGTCATTATGCGTAGTTTTTATATAGATATCGTACTCTGTTGTTTCCACACTTATACTTGTTCAGGTCATTTAGTCTAGTGAGTGTCTTAGATGTTCCTCGTCACTACTCCACTGAGGTTAGTTTTGATACTTGCTGGGTACCGCTGTGGTGTACCCACACTACACTTCTGCACATTTTTGTGCAGATCCAGGTATTTCGAAGTCCGATGATCATTAGCTAGTTGTGCGGATTGTTGCTATGGAGACTCAAGGTAAACCTGTTGCGGCGTTCGCAGGCTAAAGAGTCACCTTCTGATTTTGTATTCACATTGTTTACCTTATTTCAAAACACTTGTAGTTAGAAATTTTTAGCAAACTCGGTAGAGCTTTCTATTTCAAAATTGTTAGATGTTAGTTAAATATTGTTGCTATTTCAGTTAATGTTAGGCTTACCTAGTCCCTAAGACTAGGTGCCATCACAACACCCAACGGAGGGCAATTTAGGTCGTGACATTTTTAGAGCTTTAACATTGATTTCTTTGCATTTAAATTACTTGATTATTTATTAATTATCCTTTTAAATTATTTTGAGATGACTTAATCATTTAAAATTTATTAATTGTATCCACATATAGGTTTCATAATATTTTACCTCATATTATATAATTATATTATATTTTTAGGCTATTTACATAACTTTACAAAAATAGACTATGTGTTATGCATAATTACATTTTTTCACATTATTTTTTGCCAAATAGAATTTTTATATTTTTGTAATGTTAAGTTAGTATTTTCAATCCCTTTGTTCCACACGTGATATCTTATTATCTATTAAATAGTTTTATAAATTATTTTATTAATAATTTTCGTATATTTTAATTTGTAGCCCAATTTTAAGTTACTTTTGGACCAAAATAAAGGCCCAAATACCTGACCCAATACCCCAAGCTTCCCTGGCCCAAATCAAACAACCCTTTTTATTTTAACCCGGTCGGGATTCATTTACTCGACCCGCCCCACTTCCCTTTAATCACGATCGTTGATCTCAGATGATCAACGATCCATAATAATCCCTACCTTTTCCTTATACCCCTTTACCCTGAAACCCTAACACATTTCCCTCATCCAGCCACCCCTGCATTCTCTCATCTCCACTTTCACACTAAAACCTAGTCGACCATGGAGATCCCTTCTCATTCTTTCCTTATACACATCTATACACGGGTTTACTTACCTTTCTTGCTACTATTACTCATTTTTATGGTAACTTTCGTTACCATTTCACTTATGGAAAGCCGGATTCTCACAAATTCGGCTTTGATTCTATGGTTCTGGGTGCTATTGTGGTTCTATGCACTGGAGAAGAGAAAATCTCTCTTGTATGGTATATCTCTGTTGATTCCACCATAATTGGGACTTGTGAATGATTTTCCCTAAGTTCTACTTCAACTAGGGTTTGGATTCCGATTTTTCTTTTACCGGTCCTCTTACAGATTGCATGCGATATTTTCTTTCCTGATTTAGGTTTAATTGATCATTTTCCTTGTTTGTCTGTCTTAATTTGAACACTATATAAACCCCTCCCAATTCCCCTTTGCACGAACCTTAGTCACTGAAATTAACTACTGTTACTTTCTTATTTTCTCATTTTACATACTATTCCAAAATTTGAGACCTTGGACCGCTGAAAGCCAAGGCTTCCGAAAATTCAATTGTTGCTCGTTCTCAGTGCGATCGTTGCCCGGGGTTCACTTGAAACCCTTGGGAACTCTAATGCACTATGGTTTTGGGTGTTGCTGTTCTTTTGCTATTGACGATTAAATTACTACTGGAAATTATTTTTCTTACTTATATAACGACCCGCCCGGTTGTTTTGAGAATTTAGTCCCATTTGGCGGCATAAGGTCTTGAGAAGCTTCGTATTATGTGTATTGACCTGCGTGCATGGTTGAGTTCAGTTACCGGATGATTCGGAGTCAAATCAAAAGAAGGATTCTAGTTTTGGAAGCTTAAACTGTAAGAGTTGACTGGAATTCGACTTTTGTGTAAACAGCTCCGGAATGGGTTTTTGATGATTTTAACAGCTTTGCATGGTGATTTTGGACTTAGGCACGCGTCCGGATTTGGATTTGGAGGTCTGTAGGGTAATTTGAAGTATTTCGCCGAAAGTTGGAAACGTTGAAGGTTGGTGGTTGAGAGGTTTGATAAAGAGTTGACTTTGGTGATATCGGGGTTAGAATGCTATTCCGAGAGTTGGAAAAGCTTTGTTATGTCATTTGAGACTTGCTTGCTAAATTTGGTGTAATTTGGAGTTGATTTGATATGGTTCGGACGCTTGGTTGCGATTATAGAAGTTCTTGAATTCATTGTGATTTTCATGTGTTGTAGCATCCGATTTGTAGTTCTAGAATTTATTTCGATGTTTTGATCGCGTGACGTGTTATGTTTTAGACTTGTGTGGGTGTTTGGTTTGGAGCTTCGGGGGCTCGGGTGAGTTTCACATTAGCTTCGGAGTGTTTGTTAGGAATTTTGAGTATTGTTCTGGTTTCATCGCATTTGGGATGTTTTGGTCGCAAATGCGACTACCGCATTTGCGAGGCAGCCCCGCATTTGCGAACCTGGGCTGCTGGGGAAGAGTTCATTTTTGCAAAGAACTCCCTAGCATTTGCGATGTGTTTATGTCCGCTTTTGCGAAGACAGTGTTTGCTTTTGCGGCTTTTGTTTTTTGATCGCAAATGCGATCTTTGTCTGGTCTATCAGGGGTCGCATATGCGATGTTATATCCGCATTTGCGAACCTCCTGCCGCAAATGCGACATCTGCAGCCTGTTAATAGCTGGGCATTCCAACTTTTAGCTGCATTTTTCCATATTTTGAACCCTAGGTCCAAGAGTGAGTGATTTTGATAGAGGAATTTCATCTACAATCATTAGGTAAGTACCTCGAATCAATTTTCAATTATATTTAGTGATTATACCTTAGATTTAACATCAAATTCATGAGAATCTAAAGGAAAATTTGGGGAAAAATTGTAAAAGCTTTCAAAATGAAAAATGATGATTTGAAGGATCAAAAGGTATCGGAATTTGATAATTTTAGTATGGTTGAACTCGTACCAGAATGGGTGTTCTGATTTTGTAAAATTTGTTGGGTTTCGAGGTACAGGTCCAGGGGTTGACTTTTGGGTTAATTTTTGGATTTTGATAAAGATTGAGGCTTTATGATCCGGAATAGTCTCTTATGAGTTTTATTTATGCTTTGAAGTTATTTTGGCTAGATTTGATCCATCCGGAGGTCATCTCACCCGAGAAGTTCATTTTTGAGTATCGGTTTGTCTTCTTTGAGGTAAGTATCTTGCCTAACTTCGTGTGGAGGGAACTACCCACTAGAATTTGAGTCTTCTGTGCTAATTGTAGTCTGTGTACGCGAGGTGACGAACACCTGCTCGGGCTTATTTGTGGAAAGTTTCCCTTTTCGGGCACTTAGGTCCTTATATCCACTGAGTATGAATATTTTTTGTTATGATTAAGTTTCTTAATTACTAGTTTCACCCCTACCTGCTTTAGTTGGAATTAATTGCTTCATTATCCACTCTTATTGCTTATTTGACTCTTATATTCCTTAACTGAAGATTTATACCTCTTCTTTTTCCATGCTATCTTTTCATAACTTCTTATCTTCATTTGAAATTATTATTATCATTTATGTAATTGTTTAGCCTTAATTGAGGTTATGATTATCTTTCCAATGTTTATCCTTAACTTAATTTGTTGTATCTCTTTCATAATTTCCCAACCTTAAAAAAAGTTTAGATATCCTATATCTTAGTTGACATGTCTTTATTTGGAATTATTTGACTCGTGTTAGCTCCCTTGTTGTTGAAATGTATATTGTGGGATCCTTGTTACATATTATTTTCTCCCTTGTTGAGATGTTCTTATTACGCCTAGTATTCTTTATTGTGGTTATTCCTTGTGAACTAGTTCTACCGTTTCTTTGTGATTGAAAGTTCTTGAGTTGATTTACTTGTCGTACTCTTGTATTTATTGTCATTGTTGTTGTTGTACTTGTTATTATGATGCACGAGGTTTCTGCTGTGCGATTGTTGTTATTGTGATGCACGAGGTTTCTGATGTGCGGGTGTTATTGGGTTGCACGAGGTTTCTGTTGTGCTATTGTTACTTTTGATATTTGCACATGCGGCATGACAAGGCGGGATATATATATATATATATATATATATATATATATATATATATATATGTGTGTGTGTGGGTTGCGCATGTGGCGAGATAAGGTGGGAACATTATTATGCATGTGTGCTGAGACAAGGCGGTCACTTACTTTATTATTGCACACGTGGCGAGACAAGGTGGGTTGTGTCAGGGATTGATTTGTGATGACTTGTGATGGCCTGGGGGCATTTTTGTTGTTGATATTTGTAGTGGTGCAATTACCTTTGTGAGTTCTATCTTGTGGAAAATTGTGGCAAAATATTCTACGTGTTGTCCATTTCTTTTCCTATACTTACTAGCTGGCATGAACTATGTTAGAACATTTTCACAAGCATACACATAGTTAAGCACTCTTATCGGTTAAGAGGATTCTTGATATTGTTGAGTATAGATGCACACCCTTGTTTACTTTCCTTCTACGTGAGAATGGCTCTATTTAGCACGTGAGTCGTTAGTGCTGTTATAAATTATAATGAGAGCACAGGATTCCAAGTGCCAAGGTTCAGCATTTGGGACCCGTGAGTTGTGAATATTCTGAGGTTAGGTACCTCATGGAGTTTATTGGCTAAAACCAGGTGTGAAAGCGGTCGTTTTTGGTTGAGTTGTTGTCACACCTCCCTTTTTATACACCCCAAAAGGGGTATGGGAGTTTTTCCAATTAAAGTGACA